>APFE030682434.1:2452-24829 GCA_000404065.3 Pinus taeda
CTTTGTAATTGCACAAGAAGAGTATTAAAATCATTTAAATGATCAGCAATCGATGTACCTTCCTTCATTCTCAAACCGTACAACTGTCGCTTCAGGAGAATCCTATTGGTTAAGGATTTGGTCATGTACAATTTCTCCAGTTTCGTCCACAAACCAGCAGCTGTTGTCTCCGACACAATATTAAACAGGACATCATCAACTAGACACAGTCGAACAACACTTATTGCTCTTTCATCCATCTCGGCCCACTCACTATCTGTGATGTTGTAAGGCTGTTTGGCCTTGCCCAACAACGCCTTTGCCACGCCATGTTGGACAAGCAAATCATGCATCTTCACCTTCCAGATCTCAAAATTATTCTTGCCATTGAATTTCTCAATTTCAAACCGAGCACTTTGAGTTTTCGCCATTTGTATCAACAAAAAACACAATAATCTCCAATATCCAACCATCAATAAAAAAAAATTTGACTATGCCTTTGTTTTTACACAACAACAAAAAAAATATTTTGCTGTGACCGCATACATATTTTCAACTGTAAAATGGGCGAGGTCACCGCATACATATTTTCAAATGTAAAGTGTATTTACGTGAGTATCAAACAACTACCTTGCAGTGAACTACCTGCAGTGTACCGGTTCATGAACTAATATATTGCGAATTTACACTAGTTGGATCCCAAATCTCACAACCTCTATGAAAAACTCTAGATATTATCTTGCAGTGTCATCACACATTTATTGGTATTGTTGGAAACACTCTGGAAGATAAGTACACACAGGCGAGAAATGCTCGATTGGCGAACTGGTCGTCTGGCGTGGTACCTGGACTAGTATTTCAGGCCTGAGAGTATAATAAATTTGGTCAATACCGTATGCAATTGATTTTAAAACCTTTTAGATGAGCAGAGTCTCAACAGAGTTTGAGACTGCATCTTTTTGATGCCAAACCGTCTTCAACAGCACCAAACCGTCTTCAACAGCGAACGCAAGGCTCTTCGAAAACCACAGCTTGCCGCAGTGAAATAATGACCTCCAATAATTTGTTTCTTTTATATTTGGCGATTGTGAGAGAACGACTTTAGACTTGGGAAAGAAACAAGCCCCACCAACACAACAACGGAATTTGGCTAACGCTCTGAAGTTGGTGAAAGTTTTGGAAAACTAACGGCTATTAAACATACTCAGAACCAATTTCACGCACATCAGATACCAGGTATATCCCTCATACGCACCAGGTATACAAAAAAAACGGTTTATAGAAATACGCAACACCAGCAATATTTAAAAAACACGCACCAGCAATGTAATAAAATACGCTCCAGAGATTTAAAAACAGGCTCCACGCAGTTCAACAAACCAATCAAGCTCCACGCATTGCAACATACCAATATTTAACACGTATTTCTTGTAGATCCCCACTCCAACAACGTGCTCTCCAATTTCTCCAGCAAAAGGCAGTGCGCTCTCCACGCACCAACAACAACAGCAATACGCACCTTCTGCTTCAAGCTCAGCTTGTCCAGGCAGCACCTCCAGCACCTCCAACATGCTCTGATACCAATTGTTGGAATTCAGAGGCACAACATATCAAACAAAATAACACAGCAGAATTAATCATGCACAGAGAACACAACTTTTAACGTGGTTCATCCAACCAATCTGGGCTACGTCCACCAAACATAGGCATCAGGAATTTATTAATCAAATTGGAGATTACATAATGAAAACCTATAAAACTCTCACACTCTTGGAAAACCATCCGAATGGTTGCCTGTTATATAGCATAGAGAATCTAACAGCCTCATTAACTCCCTCACATCAAATATAGGAGGCATTAACTCCCTCCCAACAACCTGGAGCTAATCTAGGAACTGAATCCCTATTGTTGTCATCAGCTGAGATTTTTCCTATTTTGCTACAAACAGAAAATCTCAACATGAAAAACATACCAACATGGAATTTTTTTGTATCTCCCTTCTTTATTCATTATTACCTTTATACATTCAACAAAAATATCCATCCTTCTCCGTTTATATCTTATGAAAATGATATCATGAAAAACATACCAACATGACATTTTTTACGAGCACAATTAACGTAAAACTATCTATCGTCTTTACTCATTGTTACCTTTATATATTTAACAAAAATATCCATCCTCATCCGTTTATATCTTATGAAAATGATATCATGAAAAAAATACTGACATGGCAGTTTTTACAAACACAATTAACATAAAAATATCTCCAAAATTCTAACATAAAAATATCCCTTGAATGCAGGTGTCAAAGCCTGAAAAACATACCAACATGGCATTTTTTACAAACACAATTAATGTAAAAGTATCTCCCTTATATAAAAAAAAAAAAAAAAACAAAAATTTAAATAAATAAAATAAAAAATTATATTTAAGAATGCAAAGTATTCATATTGTATTTTTTCATAGAGATTTTTTCGTGTTAATCACATTCAGTTTTTTGTCAATGTCTTTAGAACCAATAGGTGTGGTTTCACTCATTAAGACTCAGATGAAATGTCTTGATCCAACTTGTAATATATATTGTAGAGATGTAAAAACAAACATTAAAGTTAAATACATTGATTTTTTTTGAAAGGTTTAAATTTCTCAAATTTTATATTAATTAATATAAAAAACTAATAGAGAAATAATAATAATAATAAATGTTATTATTCACAACATTTTACAGATTTTCTTTATATTTTTTTAATAAATAAATTTTAAAGTAGAGTTATTAAAAAGAACTTTATTATAATATAAATAAAAAAATAAGTTATAATAATTAAGTAATTAAATTAAAAAAATGTTAACACACAATTAAGACAAGGTAAAAAATAAATAATTAATAAAAATAATGTTAATCAACAAAATACATAAATATGTAATAATAATAATAATAATAATAATATATATTAACTAATAAGTTATAACAAAATAATAATAATAATAATAATAGGAGGAAACATAACTAGAAAGGAAGGATAAAAGGAAACAATAAAACTAAGGAAAAAGAGACTAGATCCAACAAATGTTAATTTTCCATCCATCATTCTTATTTAGTGTACTAAACATTTTTTCTATTTCAATGGCCTCCCTAAACTTTCGGTGGTGGAAATGGTCAATTCTTGGGATGATCTGAGACTCTTCCAAACAAATGTGGTGTTTTGTCTTTTCTACATGTTTATAAGGAGGCCATCAACCCCTCATCAACCCCACCCTAGAAGATCAAAAGTATCTCTCTGTTTTAACTAGCTCAAAGAAGAAAATTAATATAGCCAAGATTAGAACAAACTCTCATGAACTCCATAGTGAAATGGTGGCTCGTTGCTCAGTTTCTAAAACACCATGGATGGAAAAGTTCTGCCATCTCTTGACAATACGAACTTGAGGATCAAAATCACTTCCTCTTAGAGTGCGCCACTTACAACCACATTACATCTCAGTTTCAAAATCTTTGTTGCAATACTGACCTTCCTAGCCTTTTAGGTTGTCAAATCTCTCCAAGCTTTTTGAGCATAGGAATAAAATCTTAAATCAAACTAAATAATTCGTTTCTTTAGGTTCAATAGACCAAAGTTTGATCTCAGTGGACATTAACCATCATCATCAATATTAGCACCATGCTCTTGACTCCTTTGATTTATAGAGCATCCGGTGGACTCTTCTAAACAAATGTGGTGTTTTGTCTTTCCTGCATGTTTAGCCAAAGCACATCCTACAATTCCTAATATTAGCACCATGCTCTTGACTCCTTTGATTTATAGAGCATCCAGTTTTTCCAATGTGGGGGGTCCCAGGAACAAGAAATTCAATAAACACCTTTCATGTTTTTGAGTCCAATGAATGGTGTTTAAGGGTCTAAAGGTAGAAGATATATTGTACATCTTTTCCAATGTGGGGGGTCCCAGGAACAAGAAATTCAATAAACACCTTTCATGTTTTTCGAGTCCAATGAATGGTGTTCAAGGGTCTAAAGGTAGAAGATATCTTGTACATCTTAAGTCAAGATCTACGAAATTCCTAGAAGAATGAAATCTCTTGAGGTGAAAACCTCTTTTAGAATGAAAATATATTTAATCCCTCTCAGCCGTGGGTAGATCCCAAGTTAAGAAATGGAGTCCATCTTAACATAAAAATATTATATAGTGAAAGGTTTTTTATATATTTTTTAATTATTTATTTAGAGATATTCTAAAAATTCTTTTTAAGATTCCTTTATTAAATATGACAATAAGTGATATTTTATTTTTAAATATTAAGATTATAACATTAATGGATTGTGAAAGAGATAATGTTTTCCTTAATTAAAATAACTTGCCAGCATAGATCCATCTTAACTTGGATCTAAGTGTGGAGTGAAAAACTTGAAGAAAGATGTGCACCTCATCTATAAAGCATGAAGTGCAAAACTTGAAGAAAGATTTGTACCTCAAGAGATTTAATTGCTCTAGGAGGTATAGATCTGGAGTTTAGATGGATCTAGGCTGGTTTAATTATTAATTTTATTTTTAGTTAATTTTTATTTTTGTGTAAGCCAAAATGTTTTAAATTATCAATAATTTTATATTTTCATTCCATTTTCATTTTTTTTTTGTAATTTGATTAAGGTCCAAATAAAATAATATAACTGGACATTACAACATCTCTTCCATTACTGAGATGGGAGTGGTCTATTCAACAAAAAATGTAATAAAATAAATATAAATAAAATATTTATAAAATATTTTGATTATGAAAGAGATGGTTTTTCTGTCATGTGGTATTGATGAGCCATGGTATTGGCCCATGGTATGACATGGTTAATAATATCCATGGTGAAATGAAGTGAACATTCAAGGTTAAAATTCTTGTTGAGAGATAGTTTTTGGGCATGTGGTATTGATGAGCCATCTTATGGACCCATGATATGGTATGGTTAATAATATCCATGGTAAAGTAGAGGTGAATATCTATGGTTAAAAATCTTGTTATGCGCTCTACAACCCACTATATGAGGGATATGTCACATAAAAATATGTAACGTTACACTAAAAAATATTAAAAAATATGTGTCGCCTAATATATATTGTATATGCTGAAGATATATATATAAAATATTAAAATAATATGTGTCGGCTAAGATATATTGTACATGTTGAAGATATATATGAGAGAGATGTCAAATAACGTTATATTAAAAAATATTTAAAAATATGTAACGTTACATTAACAACTATTAAAAAAATGTGTCGGCTAATATATATTGTGTACGCTGAAGATATGTGTAAGGTTACTTTAAAAAATATTAATTAAAATAAACTTTACTTAAAAAAATTAATTAAAATAAAAAATATGTTGGTTAATATTAACAAACATTTTCATACAATTTAAAAAGAGATTGATTACCTTATTCATCGAATAACAAAGAAGATTAGGTAAAAGAAGCCTAGGAGGTTGTGTTCATCGAATAACAGAGAAAATTAGGTATGTGTGATTTCAATTAGGTAAATTTATGCGTAGGAGGTTGTGTGATGTCAATAAGGTAAATTTATATTTCGCTGCCTTCAAGTAAACCCAATATAATCAATATAATGGGATAGACGGTGCTCAATAAAATTTGTAGGAAAGTAAACTCAATATAATCAATATAATGGAATGTGCTCAATAAAATTAGTAGGAGTGAGGGGAAATATTGAGTAGAATGTAATATTTAGGGTGGGGTGTGACGAGGTAAACTCAATATAATGGAAGGTGCTCAATAAAATTAGTCGGAGTGAGGGAAAATATTGAGTAGAATGTAATATTTCCGGTGGGGTGTGACCTGAAATATTAGGTAAAATTTAATAATATTACATTTTAATTAGTATTTATCCCCACCTTGGCCACTATTTATTAGGTGGGGGTGGTTATCAATATTGGGTAACATATAATATTATATTTTATGTAATCAATATCATATAATATTATATTTTATATAATCAATATATTTGTAACAATTAATATAGATGTGTTCCATTCATCGACAAGCAGTTTGGGTGCCTTTACTAAAGGACTGTACTCATCATCATAATACAAATTTATTTATTTTTTATCTTGAAGAGTGGAAGGTGAGGACCTCTTATGTCCAGTCACGCGTTCGATTCCCCTCTTCAAACTTCAACGCTCACTTTCCAGATCCACTGCAAACAGTACTACCTCTTCCCAGCTCGGTTTGGCGAGAATGGTGGCTTGAATTCACGGATTGAATTGTTGAATGATTGTCAACAAGACCATGTTTATAGCTCATTTAAACCGCACATATCATCATATAAATTTTCGGTCTTGAATTTACCAATTCAAAGACTAGTTTGTTAGACTTTCGTAAATTCAAATACTAGTTTGTTAGACTTTCTTCTGAATCTACTGGGAATTAAACCGCTCCGATACCACATGAAGAAAACTAATAAATTAATAATAACACACACTCACACACATAAAATAAATATTAGACATATACAAAGCAGACATGGTGGAAAAGGCCTAGCCTTATAGCATTCCTCACATTCTCATTATTAATCAATCCAATGTACAAAGAATGATAATAGTACAAATAAATACATAAGGAAGTTGGTCTCAAGATAGTACGTCTATCTTGGACACTATGGTTGAGAAAATATCTCAACAAAACACTAATCTAGGAGAACTAGGTGGAAAGAATCTCCCATCCTAATTAAACTCCCTAGTTTGAGGAACTAACTCCTAATTCTCAAGGTTTTATTTATTTAATTTTAATTTTGAATTTATAATTGTTTTATTATGAGAGTGAGGCTAACAATGTGTAATCTCTATTTTTATATTATTATTTGTAAATAAGTCAACAAGAACGGAAAATTAATTAATTTAATTTTTGTATATTTGTTATTTAACAAAAGCCATGTGATGGTATGTCATTGTTTATTTGTATACATGATTTATATACATTTAGTTTTTTGTTTGATCAGTTATAATGTTATGTGGGAAGAAGAGAATGAACCTATAATTCAAGTTCATATATACAATGAAAGTTTAGACTTAACTAATTGCTTAAAAAAAAAATTCAAGAATTTTGAAACTAACACCAAACTATTATATTTTAGTTTCTAATTTCAAAGTATTGAATCTAAATTTCTTGTGGTATTGTTTTTTTTTTGTTTAATTGTGTACTTATATTTATAGTTATTAGTTTGATAGATTTGCTAAAAAAAAAAAGTAAAGAACTAGAGCAATTTGACATTTGCTTCACTTTCCATGAAATCAAAAAACAAAAGTAGTGAGTGCAAAATGGCATTTGTTGGTTATTAGTTTTCAGAATTTTTATTGTCTATGTCATAGTCTTACAAAAGGTTCATGCGTTGCATTGTAAAAATAATGTACATATGTTGTAATGCTTGGAATAAAAGTACAAAGAGGTAACTTAGTCTTAGGACATGGATTGTAGAGCTAGGAATAAAGGATTCTTGTTAGAGATGATACAATTTATTGGGAAAAGAAGAAAACTGAACTTGACGATAAAGAATGAAATGCTTAGTGCTCCACGAAGTAAAGGGGATGGTTCTTGAAATTACATGGCATAAGGCAAATATTCACGTCCATGATTTTTTGAAATAATACAAGGAGTAAAATGGAACATAATTTATGCACTTGTTATAAGAACAAGGACACAATAAAATGGGAGGTACAAAAAACTTACTCCAAAAGAAAAAGAGGCACTTGGAAGAGATGATGTGGATAGAGTGTGAAAAATTGGTGACCCGATTTCATACTACAACAACTGATTAAATTTCTCCTACTTGTTAATTTCTAAATCAAATTATTTACAATGTTACAAAGTAAACATCACAATAAAATCTATTGCAACCTTCACAACATAAAATAATGTGGAAACAAAATATTGCATAGGAGATAAATAAATACACACACAATTACACTGTTATTTTTGGACCAATGTCCCTGGAAAAACCCAACTTGGGAAAACCGGTGTAGCAATTGAGGGTTTTATTATTATGCAGTAGTTTGTGAGTACAAATATTTAGATGCCCAAACTGACAATCTGATACATAGAAGAAACTAGCAAAGAGGTAGTGAAAAAATATATCACATTGTCACTGGCAATCCGACTCTGATCCAGGCTCTAGATGGCTAGCCCCACGCTGCTTTTTCACAGTCTCTACGTGGGCTCATGCTGCCTTTGCGTCACAACTTCTAGGAGTTGGACACCCTTATAACTAATCAATTTTTTGGTTGGAACTCAACTCTCTAGCCCTCTGGTATCACACCCCAGCATTCGGCACTAGATCTCGATTGCTCCCAATAAAATTAAAGACTCCCTCTGAAGCATTGTGTTGCTTTTGTGTGGCACTGCGCTTTCTCTTTGATCCTCTCATTTCCTTCTCTACCTTGCACTCTCCGAATTGGAAAAATCCCCTCCGGTCTACTATCCCTGCCCCTCTAGGCAAGAAGATCACTTGATCTCTCTCTGACAACTTAGCGCTGCTACTATTGAGAAATTCGATCTTTAAATCTCACTATCTAGGTGTGTTCTCAGAATTCCCATCAAGCTCCTTCTTATAATCTCTTGTTGGAACACCAACTTCCAAGATTAAAACATAATTAAAGGCTAAGATTAACTAGGAGTTAATTGTCATCTTCTTCTTGAATATTCGCACTAGATTTAATTAATACCCTTTAATTAATCATATTTACTAAGTTTAGACTTAGGAATACATTAAAAATGATTAATTATTTTAATTAAACCATCTCTAGGTGGAATTTACCCGAATGATTTATGGGTCTTGTAGAATGCATGTGTATTAGACTCTTTGCAAAATATTGAGGCTAGATCACATCTAATGCTACATAAATCAACACTCCCTCTTAGCAAGTAATGTGCTCTAGAGCTGCAACCCACTGAAGCATCACTTTGTCTTTGCACCATCTCTTGTTGCGTTGCTAATGTCTGGCTCTATTAACATCAACTACTACGCAAATTTGATTATTGCATCCATGTTGCTACTGATCGTGTTGAATTGCTACCAACATTGTGTCTGCACTGCAACCTTCTCCAACTATTGTTGTTGCAACTGCAAAAACTGCAATGGAAAAACATCCAAAATATTGAACCAGCTGTGGTGAGGATGATGCATTTGTCACCTGAGTCTTGACTTCTACCAGACTCTGTGTTGCCACTAAAGTCGATGCGTTGCTACTGACTCTGCTCTGTGCCATCTGCACTATTGTCAACTCTGCTTTGTGGTGCCTCGTATCTGACCTGCTACTAGCTACTACACTTGTCACTCTAGCACCTAACTGCACCAACTTCCACTGATCCATCTTGCTACTAAATGTCTTGGGCTCCTGTAGCAAGGTATTGATTCATGAGGTAGACCTCCTCAAGAATAATGCCCATCATGTAGCTATTTGGGGCTACAAAACCAAATCACCCCACCTCACCCCTAGATGTAACTCAGTGATCATGGAAAATTCTTCCTCCACTATGGAGGACAACCTGTCGATCTCACCAGATGCAGATTGTTGATCATGTTTCTCCTCCTTGTCCTTCTTTCTAAGAGGACATTAAGGGTTGTAGTGGCCAAACTCACCACACCTGAAGCACTTAATCTTTGAAATTTCCTTCTTCCTCCTGCGCTTCTCTTACTGCCCCTTAGATGTGAGGGATACATCTTCCTCCTCCTTTACTTGCTTTGTCCCACTATTGCTACTAGCACCACTGGTGGTGCTCTTCATCAGATCTCACCCCATCTCCTCCTGTTGCAGATCAACCCACACACGTTCCCAATCTGGAAGTGTCTCCATGCCCAGGATACTTTGTATGAAAACTTTTCATTCTTTGGAAATGTTGTTCAGAGCTAATCATACAAACTCTTTAGGCTGGGGAGTTTTCCCATCTGCAGCCAATTTATCCTGGACATCCTGAAGCCTAGTAAGGAAGGGGTCTATATGCTCCCCTTTCTGCATCCTTGTGCATTTCAACTTCTCCTCAAGATACATCTTCCGCTATTCAGAAGATCTTTCATACAATGTGGCTAGTGCTTCCCACATCCGCTAGGAAGTATCTTTGCCAACTATATGAGATACCACATGATCTTGAACCCCATTGAGAATCAACCTCTTAGCTTTCAGCATCTACTTATTGTATTTCTTAAGCAGATATGCATTGATGAGTACAACTAACACACAATCGATATATGTTTTGAGATCATGCTCATATAGAAGGCAAGAAATTCTAGCCTTCTAGATCACATAGTTGGAGGCTCAATCCAACCAATCTTGATCTCTTAACCTAGCTAATGCCATCTCCCTGAAAATTTCAAACTCCTCCTCTTCTCCTCTGTGCAACAGCTTCCCAGCTATTCACACTCCCTTTTGGAGTGATAAACCCCACACACAGCTACTACTACTCTGCTAGGAAAATTTGAACTTATTGGCTAGAAGTTCCCTGAGGAAAGAATTCTCTCAGTGTGTGATATTCCTTCCTCCTGATGTTATTTACACTAGAAAACCACTGGAAAATCTACATCCCATCTGAAGATCTTTTTTGCAAAGAAACTATTTCTACTTCCCTCTGCCTCTGGTGCTCTTCAATCTAGAAAAACTAATTCTCTTTCGAATCACTCAGAGAAAAAATTTCCATGAAAAACAAACCCTCCTAGCCAAGGAAATACACTTCCCCTAAGGGTTTTGAATTGTTGCCTAGGCAGAGTTTTGAACTTCCTCCTCTCTTCTACAAATGAGTTCTCTGGATTACGATATGTGCTCTAATACCATGTGAAAAATGAGTGACCTGATTCCCTACAACAACAGCTGATTAAATTTCTCCTACTTGTTAATTTATGAATCAAGTTATTTATAGTGTTACACAGTAAAAATCAAAATAAAATCTACTGCAGCCTTCACAACATAAAATATTGTGGAAATGAAATAGTGCATAGGAGATAAATAAAAACCCACACAATTACACTGTTGTTTTTGGACCAATGTCCCCGGAAAAACCCAACTTGGGAAAATCGGTGCAACAATTGAGTGTTTTATTATTATGTAGTAGTTTCTGAGTACAAATATTTAGATTCCCAAACCAACAATCTGATATAGAGAATAAACTGGAAAAGAGGTAGTGAGAAAATATCTCACATTGTCATTAGTGATCTGACTCTGATCCATGTTCTGGATGGTTATCCCCATGCTACCTCTGCATGGGCTCACGCTGCCTTTGCATCACAGCTTCTAGGAGCTTTGCCACCCTTCAAGATGATCGATTTGTTGGCTGGAACTCGACTCTTTGACCCTCCGGTCTCACACCTTGACTTCCGACAGTGGATCTCAATGGACCCCAGCGAAATTACAGGCTCACTTTGAAGCATTACACTGCCTCTTCGTGGCACTATGCTACCTCTCTAAACCTCTTGTTTCCTTCTCTGCCTTACACTCTCTAGAAATAGAAAAATCCCCTCCAGTCTACTATCCCTGCTCCTCACTGCAAGAATATCACTCGATCTCTCTCCAACAAGTCAACACTGCTACTCTTGAGAAATTTGATCTCTAAATATCACTATCTTAGTGTGTTCTCCAAGTGCCCATAGAGCTCATTCTTGTAATCTCTCGTTAGAGCACCAACGACCAAGATTAAAACATAATCAAAGGATATGATTAAATAGCAGTTGATCCTCTTCTTCTTCTATAATATTCACACTAGATTTAATTAATACCCTTTAATTAATCACATTTCCTAAGTCTAGACTTAGGAATACATTAAAAATGAGTAATTGGTTTTAAATAAACCATCTCTAGGTGGAATTTTCCAAAACTGTTTTACGGTCTTAGAGAATGCATGTGTCTTAGCCTCTCCGCGAAATCTCGAGGCTAGATCACATACAATGATACATAAATGAACATAGAGTGCTAGCTTTAGTTATATTGTAGACAAAAAAGATAAATGTTGTATGATTACAATTTCCAATTAATGGGTTATGTTGCATTGTCATTGTAATATATATGGATAAATAGCAAGTGGAACATGTGTTGTTTTGAATTTATCTGTTATGCAATTGTGAACTAATATTTTCTTAATTTGTATATTGATTGTGGTTATGATTGTTATCCATGATATCTCCTAGAAATAATTTTTAGTTTGATTAGTCATTTTAGAAAAGGTTTTCCACCACTGCTCTTTGCATCTATCTACTTCTTTTCTAAAAGAGGTAACTGTGCTTTGCATTTGAATATTTAAGGAGGAAGAACAAGTCCATTTTAAATTTCTTTGGATAAATTCTCTAAAAACCCGTTTCTTTCACTCATCCTTTGTCTTTCAACTCTAGCCACAGTTACCCATTTCCAACTCTAGTTGCATTAATATTTCAACTCTAGCTGTGTTTCCCCATTCCCCTTTGAAATACTTTAAAACATTAATAAAACATATCACAGTCCTTTTAAAGGCCTGGGACCCGAAAAACATATCGCTATCGACCCTTCCCTTTTGCAATATAACACCCACCTGTCTCCCCTTCCCTTTTGTTATTGCAATATTGCATATTGCAAGTCCTTCCCACCGATTACGATATCAAATAAGTTTCATCACCACTCCTCCATCGATATCACAAATTTCTTCCCCCCCTTGCCAATTTCGATAAGTCACGTTGACTAATTGTGATAACTCCTCCCCTCGCCGATTGCACAAATCATAAATCCTCCCTCCATTGAACTCCCTTCTGACTTGCGATTGCGATGGACCCAAAAAGTTATGTATTATGGTTTTGAGAAATTTCAAGTTCGACATATTGGGAAATCACCATAGATCAGTGTTAAAGGCCCCACCTCTGCTTTACGAAAGCGATACAATGAACCACCCTTCCAGACGCAATAATTCATGTGACATGTTGTATTAAAGTTTCACAACTCGACAGTCGGTGAACACTATGAAACATGGTAAAAAAATCCCTCCCCTCTATTGCGATTGCGATACCAAACACGCCCAGATCAGTAGGCCCAAGTGAACGAGCATTAAAGCATCCATTCCACCTCCACTTATAGGATAGTGAGAGTATTTTCAGTGTATATCCAACAACACATTCGTCAAACAAAATGAAAAGAAAAGAGGACAGCGAGGAACTTTTAGCACATTTTAATCAGCAAACAACACAATAAGGTTTGAAGGGCCAAATGTCTTGAAATTCCACAAATACAGTGTCAACACTTCAAGAAATTTTCCTAAATTATTGTAACAATTAGATAGGTTCTGTTTAGGTGACTCCTATTTGTATTCAAACTCTATTAAAACAAAAAATCCCTATGAAGGCTCAATGTTTTATTAATCTAATAGGACTAGATCTCTTAGTTGTTGATTGAATCTAGCCCAGGTGGAAGATTTTGTAATGGAGATCTCACTATATATATGTGTGGTTTCTTGACTTTCACAGGGGAGATCGATGATGTGAGAAGACCACATTTTGTATATTTTTCAATTAATACAAATATAGTTTGCAGCAATAATTTGTTTTAACCTAAGATTCACTTTTGGTTTCAGTTCCATCCTAGGATGCTCCTATATTGTTATCAGTTTTCATAGATTATTTGATTACTTGGAATTCAATGTTATATTACTCCAACTTCCTTCAATTTTGTTGTGATTACTGTAATTTCCATATTCACATTAGTAAACCAAAAATGCCTCAGTTTCCACAAAACAATGTTGTTTCTAATTGATTTTCTTTAATTGACTCCGTTCCCAATGGTGGTTGTCCTCACACTCTTTCAACTGCAAAATCACACAAAACACAGAGTTAGCCATCAATATTTTTGAGCTTATCATATTCAATTTTTTAAGTATATTGAGAGAGCCCTCTCAGAATGGAACGGCTAACTTCCAGTCAAAATTTGGTTTGAAATAGTTACACTAGGTTGAAGTTTGACACAACCCAACCCTTTCCAGCCTAGTGATAACATTTTGGTGCATTTGTCGGGAGCTGAAAAGCTCCTTTTCCCGAATTTTATCTGAGTTTCTTCATTTTGATTCCCGAGGGTAATAGGAAATCAAAGTTTTCTTAAGGTTGTGATATTACCCTGGTGAGAAAATTTAAAAAGATCCATAATATCAAAGCTTCATGGTGACTCCACTTCTTGAAGATCAGTAGCTTGAAGAAGTTCCAAGATGAGTTCTACTATAATAAGAAATCCCAGGTATGCTCCAATGGATCAATCTCATATCTATGGTTTTCCAAATCCTATGCCTTGTGTTGATTGGTCAACCCTTCTTCCCATATTTAAAGATGAAAAGGGAAATGATGCTGGTCTACATTTGGTTAAATTCCATATACATGTATGTAGACTAAGGGTTGAGTTTCCTAAGGATTGTCTCATGAAGATGTTTATGGCTACCCTTGAAAACAAAGCTAGAGTATGGTATGAAGGGTTTCCATCAGGAAGCTTGTGTTCTCTTAAATATTTCCATAGAATATTTTTTGGACAATATGGGAAGTCTCATCCTTCATCACCATTGTTTCATGACTGTTGTAATTTTTGGAAAGGTTTCATTCAGTGTCTCAAAAGTATTGATGATGATGTAGAATGTATAGATGATGAGTAGATGTTAGAGGCAATTTATGAATTTTATTCTCAAGCTAGTTTTCATGATGATCAAGAGTTTTTCCAACAAGCAGATGTCTCTTCTTTAGTTGAAGGTGAAATAGGTCAACAATTTGACAGTCAAGTATTACATGAAATCCATGAGGATTTGTAGCCTTGCCAATCCATATGCAGTGAAAGGTATGAGCCAAATCATTCAAATTGTTTTTCAACCCATTCCTTTTCTGAGATTTTATGTCAAGAAGATACTCCTCAAGATCAGGTTGTTTAAAATACATGAATGAAAATTCTGGACAGTGAGGTAACATGTGATGAAAGTTGTCTACCTAGAGAAGAATTTTTTTCTGTTAATGATGTTGGTTGAAGTGCATGAAAGTTCATTGTTAGGGAAACCTAAGTTACAAGAAGAGTTGAATATATAGGTTTTACCTATTCTATTTGAGGATCATCAAAATGACATGAATGAAATGCATAAAGTTGTTTGTACATGAGCTGTTAGTGTTCAGACTCAAGATGACATTCCTCGAGAAAAATTACCAAAGGTCAAATTAGAATTATTTGATAAGCTAAAGATTAGTTTTGATGCACACAATATGGATGTCATGTTTGAAGATGTTCAAGGATGTATGGATATTTTTGTTAATTTACATGGAAGGGAAGACAAATCTATTGTTGTCTTTTTATTTGATGATTTTCTTGGAATTGAAGACATAGGACAAAAGAGGTCATCAATTATGAATAAATTTAGTCCTCATGGTTATACTCATCAAAAAGGGGTGATTTTTCATGATTATCAAGATCATTTGGTAAGTCTATTCCAGTCATCAGTGAATGTGGATTTTATTTCATTTATAAGCTCAAGTGATGGATTCAATTTTTATTTTGAGTTGCCAGTAGATGATCTACTACTAATTTCGTTCAAGCACAGTCAAGAAGCTCAGGTGTTGGATCAACTCTTTGACTAGTTATCCCTGAGGTTTCATGTCACTTGAATTAAGCAGGTGGATTTTCAAATGTTAGAATGGGGTTATTGGTGTATAAATAAGCTTGTTGGGCAAGCATTTCCTTCAGCTTTAGGAAACATTTTGCAGTTGTCAGTTTCAATTTGTACAACAATTTGCTATCATATTGCAGTAGTAGTAGTTGGTTTTCAGTTGGTTTGCAGGTGTGCTTTTCAATTTTCAAATTGGGGTCAGCCCAATGATCAGGCAACTTGTCTGCTGGTTCTTTGTTGCACCACATCGGTGCAACATCTCCATTGGAGACATTGTTATCCATGATAAATCCTAGAAATAATTTTTAGTTTGATTAGTCATTTTAGATAAGGTTTTCCACCACTTCTCTTTGTATCTATCTATTGCTTTTCTGAAAGAGGTTACTATGCTTTGCATTTGAAGATTTAAGGAGGAAGAATAGGTCCATTTTAAATTGTTTTGGAGAAATTCTCTAAAACCATTTTCTTTCACTCATCCTTTTTCTTTCAACTCTAGCCGCAGTTATCCATTTCCAACTCTAGCCGCATTAATATTTCAATTCGAGTCGTGTTTCCCCATTCCCATTTGAAATAATTTAAAACATTAATAAAACATGTTGCATTCCTTTTAAAGGCTTGGTACCTGCAAAACATATCACTATCTCCCCTTCCCTTTTGCAATATAACACCCTCCCGTCTCCCCTTCCCTTTGCGATTGCGATATCGCATATCGCAAGTTCTCCCCGCTAATTGTAATATTGCATAATTTTTGTCACCACTCCTTTGCCAATGTCAGAAACTTCTTTCCCCCTTGCCAATTGTGATAACTCCTTCCTCCGCCGAAATCCCTTCCGACTTGTGATTGCGATGGACCTGAAAAATTATGTATTATGGTTTTCAGAAATTTCAAGTCTGACATATTGGGAAATCACCATAAATCAGTGTTAAAGGCTCCTCCTCTGCTTTGCGATAGCGATACGGTGATACACCCTTCTGAATGTGATAATTTATGTGACATGTTGTATTAAAGTTTCGCATCTGGAAAATCAGTGAACACTATGAAACATGGTAAAAAATTCCCTCCCTTGTTTTGTGGTTGTGATACCAAACACGACCGAACCAGCAAGCCCAGGTCAACGAGCATTAAAGCATCCATTTTTCCTCCACTCAGAGGATAGTGAGGGTATTTTTAGCGTATATCCAACAACACAACCATCAAACAGAATGCAGGGAAAAAAGGATAGCGAGACACTTTCAACACGTTTTAATCAACAAACAGAACAACAGGATTCGAAGGGCCAAATGTTCTAAATTTCCATAAATATAGGATTCGAAGGGCCAAATGTTCTAAATTTCCATAAATATAGTGCCAACACTTCAAGAAGTTTTCCTAAATTATTGCAACAATTAGATAGGTTATGTTTAGGTGACTCCTATTTTTATTGAAACTCTGTTAAAACATAAAATCCCTATGAAGGCTCAATGTTTTATTAATCAAATAGGATTAGATCTCTTAGTTGTTGATCTAATCTAGCCCAACTGGCAGATTTTGTAAAGGAGATCTCACTCTATATATGTGTGGTTTCTTGACTTTCATAGGAGGTATCGATGATGTGAGAAGACCACATTTTGTATATTTTCCAGTTAATGCAAATACAGTTTGCAACAATCCTCTGTTTTAACCTAAGATTCATATTTGGTTTCAGTTCCATCCTATCATGCTCCTATTTTTATCAGTTTTCATAGCTTATTTTATTACTTGGAATTCAATGTTATATTGCTCCAAGTTCCTTCAATTTTGTTGTGATTATTGTAAATGTCCATATTCACATTAGTAAACCAAAACTGCCTCAGTTTCCTTAAAACAATGTTGTCTGTAATTGATTTTCTTTAATTGAATCCATGCCCAATGGTGGTTGTCCTCACTCTCTTTCACCTGCAAAATCACACAAAACATAGAGTTAGCCATCTGTATTTTTGAGCTTATCATAGTCAATTTTTTAAGTATATTGTGAGAGCCCTCTCAGATTGGAAGGGCTAACTTCCAGTCAAAATTTCGTTTGAAATAGTTACATTGGATGGAAGGTTGACACACCCTAACCCTTTCCAGCCCAGTGATAACAATGATTACACATGGGCACATATGTTCTTATTGTCTAGGTAAATCCTCTCTACAGATAGAGACGATCCCTCTAGCCCAATGAGTGGGTCTAGCAACAAACGAGACAATATACAAGACACTAAATTACAATCGAAATGAGAGAAGAGGAAGGAGACATACCTTTTCTCTAATGCTATAATGCACTCCTTTGTTGAAGATCTTGATCGCTTTCTCCCGAGGCTCAGTCCTTACTGCTCACAAAATTTGAATACCTGCACAAGAGGCCAAAGACACAACAAAGCATAAAAGTGCAACAATCATAATCAAATGTAATCCACTTAACATATCAAGGAGGATTAAGATAAATGAAGCATTTACACAAGCATTTATGGAAATTGAAACAACAGTTGTATACACTAATAAAAAAAAGAGGAAACATACAACCCAGGCCTTGATGTTAGTATCCCTCCTTGAGTGAATGTCCAAGTCCAATATCAAGCTCTCCAAGCACTCCTTCTCTAAGCCAAATTGAATATCATTTAGGCACTATCTTAACATAAGAATGAAAATAATTAGAGACCAACCATTTGGGAATGGAGGGGAATGAATATATAGGAAGGGAGAGGGATTTAGGATCTCACCAAAGATTGGGGAAGGTTATCATCTCGAGGAGGAAGCTAATAGGGATAAGATCAAAAGGTAATATTGGGAGAATTTGACCACATCCACAACGAGCATCATCCAGCTCGTTATTCTGGAAGCCTCTAGATCACGAAGCTTTGGGAAAACTTTCCTTTTATGGATCAACGCGAGTATCCATGCCAAATCCACGTTGGTAGAACGAGACTCACATGGTGCAACCTGCCCTCAGCATGAGTGGGCAATGTCACAGTCGCATGGACCTAGAAACTATGGGTTTGAGCTCATTTTATCAGGAAAGGCTCAAGGCATCTTTTCATTAGTTCTTTAGGGAGGATCTGGACTACATATCGGGATGGGTACACTGCGTAGTTGTTAAGTTTTGGGTACTCCAAGGTATGACACAGGGAAGTGCAGGAGGTGTGACAAAATACTATGTAACAAATTTCCCCTAAAGAATGAAGGCAGAACAGGGAGTGATGGCTGAGATTATTTATGAACTATTGCAAGGATGAGAACAAACACCGTTAGGAGACCTGAAAATCAAGGACGCATATACATATACATATCTGATATCTCTGTCATATATAACAAAACATGAATCCACGGTATGGACACAACCATCCAGATAGAAAGTACCATGTGAAAATATCCACGATATGGACGTAGCCATCCGAATGGAAAGGATCGTCTGGAAGTGTAAGATCCATGGTATGGAATCAACCACTCGATATAGAAATTTAATCATCATCATAGATATAAGGTCCCACAGTATGGTCACAACCATCCTTGTAGAGGAAACATGTATACACTCATGAATAATACATAACTCCATGCAGCCTGAGTCATATCAGACAAAAGTCAAGGTCTTACGCTCCATCCCAACCCGGTCAAAGTATGAATTCTAACATGTGAAACTATGTGTCGAAGTTGAACATTCTAGAAAATCACATGATTACCGACCAATGATGTGAATTGTTAACAGGCACGAGAGAAACCACCAATAATGACAATGGATCTCAAGGTATGACAGTACAATCCATGAATTTGAAAATGAAGTTGAAGTCGAACACTCATGGAATCATTTGATCAAAGGCCAATGATGAAAACCTATCGTCGAATGCGAAGAACTTTCCATTAAGGCATGTAAGCTCTAAGGTACTGAAAGGGATTTTCTAAGTCATCTTCCTGGATAATGAGCTAAAGTCGACAAGAAGTGACCCATCAAAGGAGGGCTATAATGAGTCCCTCATCTTCGACACAAAACAAGGGAAAAAGTGGAATAAATGAGTATAATCCAGGACTGTGACAAAAGGTTAGACAATGTACAGGTAGTAAATTGCAGATAAGATTTCTCTTGAACATATCGGTGACATGACTCCGGAGTGTGGAAAAATTTGACTCAACATAAGACCAAGGTTCATGATGACGAAGTGGAATAATCATATGAGAGGAAAAATGGATCACCCAAACCTAGAAGGACAAGTGACAGAATGAGGATATCCCAAACCCGACATGAGAAACAGATGAGTGTCATGTTCAAGAGTGACATGCTGCCTTTACAAGAGATGTTTCACTTTCACTTTTCCCCACTATTTCTAGTGAGTACCCATATTATTTTTAATCATAATCTTGAAGGGGATAGCATATTCTTGTCGTATAAGTTCATTCTTAGAATGAATCCATCCTATTAGGTTTTACAAGTCCTAGGAAGGAGAAACTCGGTCTTATCATAATGACAAGTCTTTCGTCGTTTATTTTTTTACGAGTCCAATAGAAGAGTAACTCGGTGTTTGTTTCATATTTAGAGAGTTTGAAAAAGAGACGAAAAACAAAACTCCATCAGCTCCCTTTTCATAATTTGTGCCTCAAACCCAAAATGGTAGAAAACAATATTCGAGAGAACCTCTTGACCATGTTGACCAAGGTGTTCCTTTTTCATAAATAGTCAATCCCAACCCAAAAAATGGGTAAACGTATACTGAGACAACGTCAATTCATTTAATTTAACAAGTTTTAAAAGACAAGTACTCAACGATCTTTTCATCTTTCAAGAGTCAGAAAAGAGCTTAAAGATGACTACAGGGGGGTTCCTCTTTTTTTTTAACGAGTCAGGAAAAGAGATAAACCAAAACTCATTGAATTGATCAACAATGATCATTGTTACCACCAAAATATCCTGTAAACTGCACCAGGATAGCCGCACATCACCGATATCGAGAAAAATAATAAAATATTGGTAAAAATGTATTTGAAAACTTATAAATAAACAAAAAGTAAAAAAAAATTACCACTTCACTTTGAGTAATTTGGAGAGTGCATTTTACCCTATTTTCTCTTATTCTTCAGGCAAGTAGTGTGGCAGATCCGGGGCACCATTTCGTGAACCATCAGTTGCAGGCAAGAGCTCTTCTTTTTCACTTTCTTTTCCTACCATTTTTTTTCCATTTCATAGAAGTTTTGATCGTTTAAGAGGATTATTTTGTGTTTTTATAATTGGGAGCAATCAGAGCGAGTCTGATCATTGGATCTTCACTGATCACCCCTGAGCCCAAAAGACCATCACACTGCCAGTGTGAAAATAATTCGAATAGTCGTGCTATGTGCAGAGCAAAAAATAAAATGAAAAATCCTTTGTCTTAATCGGTTTTTTCAAAAAAATTAACTATTGAAAGGCTTCTAAATATTGTTTATGGATTATTTGCAGGATATTTCGACGATTATGGCCATCGAATGGAAAGAGAGTGGCCACGAGGCAGAAGACCACCATGTTTCCCAGAGTGAAGCATGTGTTAATGCTTTGAGGGATTGTGGATTACTTAAGTTCTTTCAGACCCTATGACTCATAGCTCAGAATGAGTTGCTAGAGTATCTCATAGGATTATGGGATGTTGGTTGCGAGATTTAATTATTGGAGATCAAGAAATGGAACTAGAGATATCTGACATCTACTTCATCACTGCATTATCCAGAAGGGGAGAGAGAATCCAACTCTCCAAAGCTTGTCCTGGAGGAGGGAGCACCAATACACTGATCAGAAGGCATTTCCCTAATGCATAAACAACCATGAGTGGGAAAGTTAAGATAGCAACCATTGACAACCTACCCTTGAGGATGATTCTACATACCATGGTTAGTGTAGCTGGGGCTCAAGCATTGCATGAGGCAATGAAATATCAGTTCCAATATGCAGTGGATTGTCTCACTCCAACATTATTCAGTTAGTGTGAAGGATTGTTGGTCAACAAGAAAAGATAGTTGACCAAGTGCAAAACAGGATGCTTGAAGCAATTTGGGTTTGGATCAATCTTAGTCACATTCTTCTTGGTGTGTGTGCCTCTGTTTCATTAAAAATGGGTAGAGGTGGATGATCCAACTCCAAGATATCCGAAGTTACTCAGGTAGAGTGAGATTATGCCTCGAGGTGGAGGAGGTCCGCAAATGCACTTCCCTCTGGAGTTTTTTGGTTGGTTACGCCAAAAACTTATCATGGTTGATGAATATGCCTATGCAGGAACAGACTTCAGAGGAGACCCAAATATTCCTCTACCACCTGGTGCACAATGGACTGAAGCACATAAAAACTTGTTTTTGGAATTTTTCAAGTTTTATGAATTTTTTGAAGTGTATTTGAGAGTTTTCTTATGATAATGTTATAGATGTGGGACCAGAAAGACCTCACAGAATTTCTCTGATAGCTCGGCGAGTAGCACGCCAAATAGAGAAAGATGCTCCATACGAGGAAGGACAGACCCTGTAGTAGAGATGGAACGAAATCTGGAAGTCCTTACTCGAGGGATTCTAGAGTATGCTACTATAGACGACGTGACGTTGTGGTACCAAAGGCACACAGTGGGAGTATCTGTGAGACTTCTTCAGTTGTTAGGCTGAGTGATTAGATATGTCTCATGCTATCATGAGCATCATGTGGGTGAATAGCCTATTCGTAGTCATAGTATCTGCATTGTCGTAGTCTTTGAAATCCATGTGTCTCAGAACACTATTTTGTGAGATTTTGATATAACAAACATTGACAGATTCGATATATATA
>APFE030682448.1:0-15512 GCA_000404065.3 Pinus taeda
CAAGCATATACAAAGCTCGCTAGCGACCAAGGCAATAACCACCATGACCATCCAGTACCAGCAGATTTCATACTAAAACAACAAAACCAAAACCAAACCATTCATATCAATATATTAAATTTAAAACGGGTTCATACTAAAAACTCAATAGATTATTGGCAACACACTTTATTTTTTTAAACAAAAAATAAATTACACCGTTTTACATGATAAATGAAAAGCGGAGAAATTTGTGATTTGCAAATATTAAAACAAACCACTTACATTGCTGGTTGACACTATGACTAAAACATTAAGTACTTGTAATATGCTTTTCCACATTGTAATTTAATATTTTAAAATAACCGCGTGTTATCTAATGTATTTCTATCTTCAACTTGTAAACTCATTAATTATTTCTAAAAATGTTGTTCACTTATACCATATATAAAACCACCTTAATTAATAATGATAACTCCTCAAGTGAAGGTCAGATCAACAATAGTTAATTTCAAATAAGAAAAAATGTTATTTACTTAAACCATGAGTGTTGAAAAAGCATTATTTAAATAGATTATATAAACATTAACCATTCCGCCATATCAACATTATTTACTTGGATTATGTCAACATTTACCATTGCGTGTATTTCGAATTGAAAGACATTTTTTTTATTTATTTTATAGGTAAACATAGAAATAGAAATCTGGAAGTTAACCATAACTAGATGGAAATAAGGTAGGCCCCGTAATTGTATAGTGCGATTAGAAAGTCAAATTATAATATTCTTAAACCAATACTTATTGTATTCTTATGTGATGTTAAAAATACAGTTAAATTTTGTGATCTATAATAATTTTGTAACATTTTTATTTAAACATTAATAAATAATAATACAATAATAATAATAATAATATAATTAATAATAATATAATTGAAATGACAAAATATAAAGAGAACCCTTCTTGGGTTTTGCTACATTCGAAGTCGCACCCATGCCTGATCCCACAACAAAATAAATTGTGAATAAGAATTTCTATCAAGGGAACGATCATGGATGATTTTATTATTAACAGTCCAGGAAACCATAACTTTAGGAATTGGATAAAACAATATACAATGTCAATTATATCCTTTTAATGATCTCTTTTTCACAATCATCAACAAATTACACTCAAAAAGTCTAGAAAATGATTTCCCTGTTGAAACCCCACAACTGAGAATACAGACTTTGTTAAGAGGAGCCTCTGGATTAATTTGGGCAACACAGCCGACATGCACAACTGTATACTGGCTGAAAGTGGATGTGCTAAGGAAGTGGTAAATGGGTTTCCCATTTATTGAAAACCTCGACTTCCCATCATTTATCATAACCCCCCTGTTAGTATTAATTCTTACAAGATCACACATGTTTCTTTCGTCTGACTTGCAGTGTCTGCATTCTCCACATTCTCCAGTAAATAAGGGAAGCACACTGTCACCCTCCTTGAGGTCAGTCACCCCTTCTCCAACACTCTCAACAACTTTGTGTCAAGCAACAGATCTATAGTTAGTGACTAATGAATCACAAGAAAATTACTGTCCCTTTTCCCTTTTGAAATTCTACATGATGCCTGCTAGTATGACTAATTAATTTCTTTGAAATCCTACATGCCTGCTAGTATGACTATTTAATTTCTTTGAAATCCTGAATGCCTGCCAGTATGACTAATTAACTCTTTTGAAATCCCACACACCTACTAATATGACTAACTAATTTTTTTGAATACATAGAACTCATGGGCAAGAGCAGAGTGCATACTCATCTACTTCATGTCCCAAAATGCGGGGAAAGAGAGATGTTTGGCCCTGCAACCAAAGCAGTACCAGTATCAGTCATTCCATTTCATTGTTAAAAGCAATTCCATTTCACTGTTAAAAGCAATATTTGTATGTGTTATACAGTACAGTGCAGTTGGAGATGTGTAATTAATATCCTTCCTTCAAATTTTCTTGATGTTTAATGATAATTATTCATAGCATACGTTTGCTTCCCAGAAATTTGATGTTTAATGATAATTATTCATAGCATACCTTTGCTTCCCAAACTTCCATTGCATGTGGAGGAGCCACTTCCACTTCTTCAATCTTCAGAGGCTCCCCTGCACCCCATGCAACAACAGCTGTAACAAAAGTTCAAATCAAAATATAGCAGATTTCAAGAAGCATAAATTGCGCACATACAGTTTGCATAAATCTAGCTTAACCCTGAAAATCAATTTTGCCATGAAATGATATAAATGAAATAAAAAGAATGTGGCCATGACTCCTTGCACTGAACTGAAGTAGTTACCTTTACATTTGATAACCTGGCCTGCAGTACAGCTTGCCATTTTCCTTTCTGCCCAAACAAACAAACTTACTTTTGCCTTTCACATTGGTGTTGCAGGAGGCAGAGATGGATCCTTAATTTATATTCTACTTCATTTGAAATTTCCTTGAGTGAATGGTGTTGAATTGCTTGTTGATGTAGAATCGTTTTTGATATCTTGACACAGGGTTTGATATCTTGAAAATCTTCTCCACAGAGTTTGGGATTGCCTATAAATGCCTCTCTGAATTTACTCAAGCTACTGGGGACTGTTCTAGACAGTTGATTGTTTGATATATTTAGGAAACTAAACGTAAGGTTGGCTAAACATAGGTATTTCACCAGAAATATCATTTCCTTTCAAGTTAAGCTCTGTAAGCTGTTTCAGAGACCCAATACTTGACGAAATGTTACCAGAAAGTAAATTTACTTGCAAACCCAATACATCAAGATTATGTAACCCATAAAGTGCATCTGGGATACTTCCTGAAAATTTATTATTGCTAGCATTGAAAATAGATAAAAGCCCTACCTTGGAAATCTCAGATGGAAGCTACCTGAAAATCTATTACAGTCAATTTGTAGATTAGATAAATTTCTAGCATTTCCAATATCTTTAGAAATGCTTCCTTCAAAGCTGTTGGAAATGAGATGTAGTAGCGAAACTCTTGGCAATCCCCATTCCAAAATAAAAAATATCAGTTTTTTTACCTCAATCATTTCTATTCCAAAATATTTTAGAAATCAAATTAAACCCTGCAAATAAAAATGCAAACAAATTAGCCTACCTAGAAGTATGTTCTCTTTTGCATTGCATTTATGCTAAAAGGAAATGAAATGCAAAAAAACAGGGTGATATTGCATTGCCAATTTGGATTACTTTGTTGGCTCATTAATGGAAGGAGATTAATCTGCAGAGGATCATGCGAAATTTGGTAATTGGATGTGCATGTGTATCCTCGGGATTTTCTATTTTTAAATTTCAATATTGATTATGCAAGAAAGTAAGATTGGGTTTTGTAATTTGTCAATTACTTTCTTTGGTTGTAGTTTTGATTATAGTTTAAAATTTGGTATTGCCCTAGTGACTGCAACGTGTAACTATGTGATGATACCCGAGCATATGTGCTCTTCAGTATTGCTCTGCAATAGTTAGAGCTAAAAATTAGCAAGTGTGTCTTTCATAGTGGATGGTGTTTTAAATTTAATGTAATTCAGGGGCATTAAACATGGATTTTCTTCCTGTTCATAGCAAATATTTTCAGAGATTAAAGTAAGTCTCACTACTCATTTAGAACGACGATTGAGATTCATATATTTTCTTTGTAAAATCCCCCCAACCATTTACCTGAATGGCCTAATAATGAACTAATAAGGGACTCATGGCAGACAAGGGACTCATGGCAGTAGCAGGTTACAAATTAAAGCTAGTTAGAGCTCTAAACTGGCAAGTACAGTGTTGTGTACCGGTATCTAAATTTTATATGTAATACTTTATAATGTAATGCTTTATATTTGTTTAACAGATTATTACTTGCCAATGGGCATATGCTTTCTTTGTGACCCAAACCTTTGTATTCTATATATCAGAGTCTTCTTGACTGCCTCATACTCACCAAGTTGATGTTATTGAAACTTTAGATTTTTCGGGGGAGAGGTGGAGCTGGAGGACGTGTCATGGAACACACATTTTCTGTCTGGTCACGACGGGGACATTATTAAAAGCCTTTGAACATTACTCAACAATATTTTTAATTTTATAGCCATCCTAATTATTCATCATGCCTGCCATGGTATATGACAAGACGTTTGCTTCATGAGATAACTGGACACATATGCTTAGGTTTTGGAATTCATCAGTGCACATTATCTTTAGTTGTCTTGCTAAGGATGCATGATTCTAAATCTTATCAGTTTATATGTGTAATTTAGGGAAGATGTTAATGACTTCAAAACATTTTAGATGAATATAGTATAGGTGTTCAATCCTTTTAGTTAATGAAATAGGAACATTTGACAGCCATTCCTAAAACTGATCCTACCCATTAAGAGATGTGGTTCAATCAAGGCAATTGCCATGTATTTCGCTCAGTTAATTTACCCTTTGCAGACCCTTTTTAGAGGTTGACTGGACTCCTTATGGCTTTGTAATAATTTTTTATAAGTGGTTCATATTAGTAGGCCTTGGAGGCATCGACATGAAGTGCCCACACTTAGGGAAGGCAGTGTGAGACCCAAACCCATCACTTGGAAGCAGTGTGCTTCTTTTGTGAATCTTGTGCATAATTCATGATATATTAACTATTTTCTTAACAATGCACATTTTTTTTTTTTAATATGCTATATTCGGGTGTACTCACTATGCTTGTGCATTTTTTCACATTATAGGGAATCACTTTCATTAAACATATGTTGAATAGCAACCATTGCATATAACGAACACGCTATTCAAACACTATGTATAGCTATTGAATCTAAAAGTTCACACATTCCTTCAGTCCAGGCATCCAGAAGAACTATCTGGGGCCAAGTTCATGTTTGTAATAAGAGCTATCTGGGTCCTCCCTCTTGTCAGAAACAGGACCCTGAAAACAACATCCAGACCATAACAACAATTAGATTCCATCAGTCACACAACTGTGGCCAGATTGCAGACTTTCATGGGTAGTTTCTATTTATTTGCAGCCTGACCAACCCATCTAAATGCAACGATTTGCAAAAAGAGGATTAATTCAATTCCTATTTTCTTTTTGTAAAAAGTTACAAAGAGGCAAATGGAGTATGATGTGCAAGGGGAAAGAATGTGGGCAGTTTCGATATAATTTTATCCTTACCAACCCATGTAATTTCATGGACGGTAAGGAATGGCTTTGAATGACCTCGCCTCCTACCTATCCTTAGGTGTGCACAATCAAAATTTTCTCTGAAAATGTGTGCTCATACCATGTTTTGTCTAACAGTATTGTTAGTATGTCAGTTTCTTAAGCAGCACACATGCAGAATTCACAGTAGAATGACATGGATAGGCCTCCACAATATTTTTTGGATAATTATACTTGTCTGTGCACTCTAGGGTATGCTTGCCTAAAACTATATATTTCTTGTAAAGCTACACTTATGGTTTAGCCACAGTTTTTTAGAATATAAATTTTAACTGTTTTTGTGCAAAAAAATAGCAAGTTTAACACAAAGAAACTGTATAGAAGATTGTGTGTTCGTCTTAAATATAAACCAAAATATGCAGAATCCGGTGAAGGGTGTGATTTAGTTTATCTTAACTGCAGATTCCAGCTTATTTCTTGTTGTAATGGATTAAAATCTTTTAATTAATGGAACCATTGTTTTGAAAAAAAAGAACTTCTGGCCAATAAAGTAATGGTTCATTGTTAAATTACAAACTTTCTTGTA
Organism: Pinus taeda; assembly: GCA_000404065.3. Lineage (NCBI taxonomy): Eukaryota > Viridiplantae > Streptophyta > Pinopsida > Pinales > Pinaceae > Pinus > Pinus taeda. Next base: position 5,738 of record APFE030682448.1, read on the forward strand.
AGAAGATCCCTATGCAAGCTGACTTCCAAGTCGAGGCATATCTTGAAATCTTAAATTTAAGTGTTGTATCAGACAGGGTTTACCATGATGTAAGAAGTGGATCAGGTGAGGTAGTGAATGGTGAGATAGTTGAAGACCTCATACTCATTTTTCTATCAGCCTTTTGTGACAACATACATGAAGTTATAGCGGCTGACTGAGAATGTTGAGAATTTTACAATAAGCCAAGGAAATTTCCAAACGAATTCTTAACTGGAGAATATTAACGCTAAGATAATATCTATCAATTAACATAGTTCGATTGAGTTGCTTGATAGCATCACTTTCCTGATTAAAGAAAAAGAATTATGGAGGAGCACAACTAAGTGTTAAGATCCATGTGCAAGCTGACTTCCAAGCCGAAGCATATCTTGAAATCTTAATTTTAAGTGTTCTATCAGACAGGGTTTACCATGATGTAAGAGGTGGATCAGGTGAGGTAGTGAATGGTGAGCAATGATGTAAGAAGTGGATCAGGTGAGGTAGTGAATGGTAAGCAAACCTGTGCCTACAATTTCAGAAATGTGCCTAAATTTTCAGACATGTAACATTTGTTGTGCTCCGACATGTGGAAGAGAATTTGTGACCTGTAAACTCTTGGACATGAGGCATATGTCTTGTGTGCAAAAATGCCTAGTAGCTCGAACTTCTGACAGTATCTCAGAACTATGTACAATGAAGACTTGTAACTGAAGCAAGAGTTTTTGATTTGTCACATATCTTTGTGACATTAAGTACTTTTGCACAGATTTTTGACCTATGGCAAAGGATCTACAACAATCTCGGCCCTATGAGAAGACAAGTTTAAAAGAGTATGTGGACAACAGTTTAGACCTACTTATTTTTTAAAAGACATAGTTCATATCTATGCAAAGATTCTCAAACCTGTGACTTAGATCAAACCTGCAGATAGAAAAACGCATACAACTGATCTTTGGTAAACACTAACTTCCAAAGGAACGCTCCAAGCATTAAATCGCGTACAACATTTTATTTATTATTATAATAGATGAATGAGAACTATGATAAGATAGGTGAAAGATGCACGATGTATTGAAAAGTATTTTTAGATATGAATCATCATACTATGATAGTATTTGCACATGAGTTATGATACGATCCACGTTCTAACCCTTCAACCTACTAAGTGAAATTAATTATCCAATAAATTAGGACCCTATAACATTTTTTTATACAACATAACCTTACACCATTTCTTTTATATGGGTTAGAGAATACTTTATGAAAATGGGAGAGCATCTCTCGGCCCAATGAAAAAAAAAAGAGAACTCTAAAGCTATTTGGATAACACAGAATCTTTTTGGCTCCTCAAAGGTGTTTGGATCTTGTGATTTATGATAGATGTTTACAGCTTCGCCACAGAGAACAAACATCTTTGGATGTTGTGACTGGTAAGAAGATCTATGCTATTTTTGAACAAAAACCCAGCAACTCACTGCAGTTTTATTAAAGAAATTCCATCAATTTATGGAATTTGTGATAATCAATTGCAGGGACTAATAATAAGATAGGGCAGACACTATATAATGAAATAGAAATGACATAGCAGTCAACATTACAAAGTAAGTGCTCTAATCATACAACCTTCTCTGCTGTAATTTTACAAGATTGAGGTGGGATTGTCCAGCAGAGGACAATATTTCTGTAATATTTTTATTAATTTGCACAAGGAGCAAGATTCCCCAATGAATAATACTGAAGCATCGCATAAAGGTTTGATATTTGACAATCGTGGATCCCAGGAGTGTTGGCATGCCCGTGGAGGAGTCCAGTGCACGTCCTTCCTGACAATATGGCCCGACAGTGGATTCATTATGTACTTTTCCCAATCGGAGAGAGTGTTTCGCAGATCATGGAGCTTTGCCTTCAGTCCTTTGCAGCAATTGGTGTGCATGGTGTACATAAGGCTCAAATCCTGGCTCGTCTGGCAGTACCCTCTGAAGTATTTCGTATCCAGGAAGATGATCTCAAGGCCTCTATTTTTTATCTCTGGGACTTTGATTAGGTTTAATACGTCTTTCTCGTTTTTTCCAGGATAGGTTGATTTCGACTCATACCAGAACTTGAAGAAGCTGATGGTTTTTTCGTTGGAGCGCACGTACATGTAGCCGCCATTGGGGCGGTTGCTGAGATCGTGTGGTTGACCGTTGTAACCGTCTGCGGTGATATTCATGTCTGTGCTTCGCTGGACCCAAATTTCACACCACGTGTGAACCTGAATGCCCGATCTTCCTATGCAAATCGCATTTCGCTGGACCCAAATTTCATGCCACGTGTCAACCTGACATTGAAAAGGACGATGAAAGTTTATTTCAAAGGAAGGCCTATCGGCCTAAAAATCAGAAGTAAGAATTGGTGATGAGACTTATTAGTCCCTGCCTTCAGCAGGACTATAGCGATCGATAGATAGTTGACCCTCATTAATTCATTCATTGACCATATTTTTTTTTTTGTTATCATCGTTTAACCAATGTTTCAGAATGACAATTTCCGTCTATTAAAATTTTAACGAAGGTTTTTGGTTGGGCAAGAAAGGACCTCTTATTGCAGGCTTAGCTTATACCAATGTAGAAATGTGGTGATAAGTTATAGTTTATCCAAAGTGTGGAAAATTGTGGTGACAAACATGAAACTTAGGCGTTGGCAACATCTTTGTTGGCGTTTTATGCAAAGTTTATTATATAGCTGCCACCTTTCACCTCTCAGGCAGCTGGCTACCACAGTCTGCCACCTCTCAGGCAGCTGGCTACCACCATCTGCCACCTCTCAGGTAGCTGGCTACCATTGCCTCTCAACTTCTTGAGACCAAACACAATATGAAATTAGTCTTTACCATCTGTGGAGAAAGGTTTCCGGTGAGACTGTTGTTGGATAGGCTTACCTTTGTCAAATCACTGTATTTTCGAAAACTGCGAGATTGTTCTGGATGTTTCAGTTTCGAGCTAGTTTCACGAGCTGAGAGTTTCTGTTCAGGTCTCAAGGGCGGAGCTTGAAGATTGAGTTTCAGCCAAGGAGGGTAGAGGCTCTTCATTCTAGTGCATGTTAGCAAAAAGATTAAGATGTTTCAGGAAGGACTATAGAAGAAACAGGGCAAGCCAGCCACTGCTACAAGGGTTCAACCAAACAGACAAGAAAAAGAGGGAATCACCAAATTATTTGGTAAGCATCTTCATATGAAACCCTTCCCAAAAAATAAGCTATCTTACTCTGCATTGGTACAAAATAGTAGGAAATTAAGAATGGAGAACATGGGATTGCATTATCTGATATGTGGTAGAGCTGTCCAGCCCCGTCGAAATTTCATCCATCATGAAAGCTTTGGCGCCTCCAAACATCATCTCCCTTGTTGTGACTCTTTTCTTTTGACCTCCAGAAATCCCTCTCTGCATATTGTCTCCTACCATCGTATCAGCGCATATCTCTAACCCCAAAGACTGTACCAAATATTTTGACATTGTCAATCAGCCCATAATTCATATATACAAGTTTATTGAGATTATGAATTCCAAGAAAATTTACTTTCCATTCCAGATTTCAAAGGTAAAATTTGCAGATGAATTTTACCTTCAAAACAGAGTCCGTCATAACACTGGTTTCCTGTCCCTCAACTGTTGTATGCTTACTCTTTCTCGATAATTCCAGCTCCATGATCCCGATTGAGTATGAAGCCCTTGTTTCAGAATCAAGCAACAACCTGAGAATCAGCAAAAAATTGAAACTACCTAATGCACATGCAGAACAATAGAATGAAAATTGTGCATTTTAATTTATGGGAAGGTATGTTGTGTAGGCAAGCCATTATGTTGTTCCACTTGATTATAATAACCACTACAGTATCTTAAAAAAATCTGCAATAAAACCAAAATAATTAAAAGGATATCTATATGAAAACCATTACGCAATGGAGAGAGAAACTCGAGAATTTAACCGAGAAACTAAGAAAATACAAACACTGAAATCGTGATATAACAAATCTGAAAATCGTAACATGACAAAATATCGCATTTAAATCTAGGCTTTCGGCTTGAGCCTTCCTTACTTTTCCATTGCATTTGTAGTTTTTATTCCTTAACTTCCTTCTAACATATATTTTTATTCAGAGATAAAAATAAAGGAATGAAGGGGCTAACCTGCTCTTCGCTGATAAGCTCCTGAAGCCGATCCTTAAACGTGGGGCCTCGACGTGATCCACTCTTCAAATTAACAAAGACAATAATGGCAGGTTCCGACGCAGTGCTGGTGCCGTCCCAGCGATGTCAACCTTCATCATAAGCAAGTTCTTTGTTTCTCACAGCTTCCACCATGGCAATTCTCAAATACTCTGGGATGATTAATCTTTTCCTCAAGTCTTCTATCTGAAAGGAAATTATGAATTCTATTTGAAAGGTAATTATTCTTATAATACCCTTACCTGGCATAAAATCACATACAAAAAACCACACTGGCTTTCCTTTGTTGATTCTTCCCATCACATATGTCTCCTACTTTATACATCGATCTGAGTTTTGATGCAGGTATAGAACCTTTTATTACACTGTTCAACTGGGACTCACCACAAGCTCTAGAGAATGAGTATGAAGGATTTCTTAGCGAAAGAGTCATGTAAGATTCATTGTCTGAATTTTCTTGAAAGTCTTCTGAAAAACCGAGACATTTGATTCTGATATATTGATCACTTTTTCAGGGAGGACTTCGGCTTCTTCACAGATCAACACCTTACAAATCGATATTTCTTATTCTTGGCTCCAATAAATTGGGTAGTTTGGAGTCTAGTCGAATCATTGACTGTAACCCCTGATCAGTTTTCGTCCTCTGCTATTTCCTTTTCTTTGACGCATCTCCTTCGGGAGAAGGAGCCCCATCCTGTGCTATTATCTACATCCTTATTGCATTCTGATTTTATGCTTCTTTTCTGTCTTTTCCTAGGATGTGATTCTGTCGTTTTTCTCTAAGTGGCATTGCTCAGAGACTGCCAACACTAGTGCCATGCAGTGGTTGAGGCTCCACCTAGGAGCTTCACAATACATTGCTCATGTATTTCACTGTTTTCATGCCTTGGGATCAATCTGTGACTTTAATGGATGCTCAATGTTGATGTGAGATGAAAAATACTCCAAACCTACACGTAAAATTTGATGTAAAATTAAGGATGACCGATGTCGATGTGAGATGAAAAATACTCCAAAACTGTAGGTAAAATTTGATGAAAAATTAAAGATGCTCGATTTCGATGTGAAATGAAAAATACTCCAGATGTGCAGGTAAAATTTGATAAAATTATAGTTCGCCATAAAACCAAGAAATAACGGAGCACTTGTGCGTTGAAGCTCTGATTCCTTATGGATACCGGATATAAGTAGCACACATGCATGATGGAAGTTGACCAGGAACTCACATGCATAATGGAACCACAACTACATGGAGTGCATGCATGCAGTAAGTTTTTTGAACAAGATCCGATATTGGTAGATCCGCGTATTAAGACATGCACAAGTGGGTATTAAAGTTGTATCTTGATAATAATGTGTTGCATGGTAATCTAGATTATATAATTTAATTCCCAATGGTGTTGATCCGATATTGGTAGACCCGAGTATTAAGAGATGCACAAATGGGTATTAAAGTAGCGAGTAATTATTAATTTTAAATTAAGATTATTATAGAGAATAATTTTATTGATATTCAAAAGAAAAGATATGGAAAAAAGTATCGATTATGTTTTATATAATATAAGAGAAAATTCCATAATTCCAATTGATTATGTGTGCAAGATTTTATGTTCTCACTATTTTTATCGGTTCATAATAACGTGAGGTTTAATGGCGTCTTGCCAGACCTAGTTATTAATGTATGGATAAATCATTATTATAGGAATGGATTCAAGTAGCATAGTAATAAGTGGAGTATTTATATTATATTTTTAAAATTATGAAATGGAAGATTTATTTTTCAATATCTAATTAACTGCAATTAATTTCTATGATAGATCCAAAGGAATGATTAATGAAATAGAATAGATGTCAACCAACATACAGTTGTTGAAGGTTTTAACTTTGACTAAGGTGTCATGAATTTCTTGGTCTAAGACCCTCCTATTAGCATTATTCAAGATTAATTTCTATGATAGATCCAAAGGAATGACTAATGAAATAGAATAGATGTTAACCAACATACAGTTGTTGAAGGTTTTAACTTTGACTAAGGTGTCATGAATTTCTTGGTCTAAGACCCTCCTATTAGCATTATTCAAGATTAATTTCTACGATAGATCCAAAGGAATGATTAATGAAATAGAATAGATGTCAACCAACATACAATTGTTGAAGGTTTTAACTTTGACTAAGGTGTCATGAATTTCTTGGTCTAAGACCCTCCTATTAGCATTATTCAAGATAATTTTTTAAACTTAATTATAGCCGAAGGTTTTACAATCATAGCTTTCAGTGTTATTGAAGCCACTGGCATATAAGCTACTAGCAAGTGAGGTGGTTCTTGCTGGCGGGCTTACTTGCTACATGCTATGTTATTTTTAGCACTTTGTCAAATTTTCCATTTGACAATGGCAGTCAGCTAATACATGGATGTTAAATAATTGATTGAATGGTCACTCATGCCTAGCTAACATTCCTAAAAATATTAGATACCCTGCCTGTTACCTTCCGAGAGGGTATCAACATGTCCTGGCATGTATGGCGTTGCTCGTAATAGTTTCTCAGGGAGCTCGATAAAATTAAATTCTTGATAGAATTAGAAACCCATTGAAAACCCATTACTTTAAATTGTGCATGCCTTGAGATAAGTTATCTGTTATGCATTGTAGTGTTATGGCCATACCCCTGTAGTTGCCGATGCTTCAGGTGAAAGGACTCTGATGCTTCAGGTGAAAGGACTCTGCAACACAGAGAGAAACGAGAACCCTCAAAGCATTTTTCACCAAACTCAATGTAGCCCTTGTGTTTCCTAAGCAGTCTTAAAACCAACATTAAGGTTATAAGGTTGTGTTAATGACAAAAGAATTACCAAACCATTTTAAGTTTCACACAGTAGAACACAAAAGTTGTTTTCCAAGGGAATACACAATAAATTATGAAGTGCAGTGCCTCGTTCTGAAAGTCTAATTCACTAGAACTCCATCTTACTTCAAGGTAAATCATCACTCCATTGTTGAACCCTTGCAGTACAATTTACAAATATAATGCTAGGCTAGTCGAAATTAATAGTTTCATAGTTAACGCTAGATTCAAAAATAGAGAATACCTTGTCTAATTCTGGGATCATGCTGGTAAGTTCATTTTTAATGCTAGATTCATAAATATATTCATCACCAAATACTGATGTTTTTTACTGAGTCTCATAACCACCCCACCCGGATCAAAACCCATAAGAAAATGCATAGGACGCAGACCGCCCATACGATAAGAACCAGGAGTTGTTTATTCAAGGACATCTGGATTTACCTGGAGCATTTCCTAATAGATAGGCAAGTGTACTACATGCAATAGCTTTCGGAGAGGGTGGCATGATTCATGTAGAAATAGCTGGGGCTCACAATAGAATACATCTGCAGAATTTATTGATTGTCAATCTCGATTGCCCACGGATGAAACTGGTCCCACAGCTCGCACAAAAACCCTGACAGGGACTACCGCTACACAGTTGCCCCCTTGTTTTTATAGTGAAAAAATTTGTTTTCATATTCTAAAAAAAAAAATTTGCAAATACCAAAATTTTTAAAAACAGGAATTGGTGATAAGACTTGATTTGAATTCGTTCATAATTTCTGAACTCCATAATAGAGTCAACGAGTCACTCATTATGACAGGAAAAGAAGCAGAATTTATTTTAAAAGTGAAAATTGTCCAAATCCTTTCATAATATAAAAAAATTAATACGCACGGTGTTTGTGTGGTACATTTCAGACACAGGCACGGTAGTTGATCTGTAAGATTGTGCATTTTTCCAATCTTAAAATAATGTTATTTCTTATTAAATGGAATCACTTTTCAGGGTGGAACACTCTCCTCGATTGCTCCTAGGATGGAAATTCCTAAATGTTAAGGTGTTTTTTTCACAAACCATTACATATTCTTTAAAGACATGACATATTCTATTACCAATCTACCAATAATTATATCAACATTTACATGTTGTACTATGAATTTAACAATAATGATGTCAACAACTCTCAAGTGTAACTCATTATGTTTTTACTAAATATTTCTCTATGTAATGATGATGATTATTTTAATGGTCATGGAGGGGATATAGAAAGTAATTTAGAAATTCACAAATTGGTAAATGTTAAAAAAATAAATTCCTAACTCCATGTATTTTCCTGCGAGGTTACCACAGGATGTTACAAGTGGTATCAGAGAAAAAGGTTGCAACACTGGCACCTTTTGGAAATCATTAAGAAAAAGAAAAGTAGAGGTATGATGCTAGTGGGAATTATCTTAGGTATGATTCGAATTGAACTTGTAGTAGACTACAATTAACATGAGATGCATGATGCCTGATTAGTGACCACATTAAAGAGTAGAAAGTAATAATACTTCTTTAAACGTTGTGATCTTGACATTTGAATATGGATTCAAATAAAAGATAATAAAACCTATGTTGTATATATGAAAAATATTTAGAACTAACTAGTTACAGTGAGGGTTAATTACTAACCTGTGCATGCATACTATGACAATAATGATTATGGTTCATAAAGAAAAAACATGATTAAAGTTATAATGTACTGCTTATAAATAATTAATGTGTGTATGGTCTTTTAATAACTAAAGAATGTAGATGTTGGGGTTGACCCTGAAGGGGACAGTAAAATATTAAAATAATAGAAAAAAAATAAATTGAAAGAACCTCTTTAGATGTTAAATTGAGAAATGTGTCAAGTGGAATTCATATAGTGAACTTAAACTCAATCAAAAACTTATAGTAGCATAATATTGTATTGTCTTTCTTCATGTAGATTTGTCAGTTAAATGTTGCATTCCATGTGTTTGACAAAGGTGGTAAATGAGATCCAAAGTTTTATTGTTTTAAAGAATTGCACCTCTAGGAGTTTTCGATGTGATTCAGCTTAACTTCAGGGAATATTCATTCCTTAAGACCATGTCAACCCCACTTTTATTCTGGAAAAGTTCTTTTCAAAATCATATCCATAATTTGGTTGATTTTGGTGATTTGTCACTGCCCTTGGGGTTTGGTGATTTTCTTGTTTTATAGAAATTTTATCATTGATGACATTAATATGATTCATGCTATTTTGTAAATTCTAGTCTTTCTATCTCTTTGATATTTTAAACATATATATGGAAATTTATTTCATGTCTGCTAACTATTTGCTAAAATGCCTCAATGGTTGTAGATTTCATGCTTGAAAACCTCTTGTTAAAGTACCTCAATGGTTGTAGATTTCATTCTTGCAAATTATTCGATAAAATCCCACATTGGTTGTAGATTGCATGATTTCAATTTTTTTTTCCAAAAATTCCCCTATGGTTTTCACTTATATGGTTGCAAGATAATTGTAAAGAAAACAAAATATTGCATTTTGTGCCCTAGTGTTCAATGTGACTATTATTTCTCTATAATATTTATGGTTGGAAATGTGGAACCGTATAGAAAGTATAATGTTATGGTATGCAAGATAATTTAATATTTTCTTTCTTAGTTGCATAATTGTTGTAATGTGGAAATTTGGAATGTA
>APFE030682456.1:0-27509 GCA_000404065.3 Pinus taeda
TGGGGTGGCGAGATGACAAACAATGAGGCCGAATTATGGGCGATTCACCAAGGGTTGAGAATTGCGATTCGAAATGGTTATAAAAATCTGGAGATAGAAGGAGATTCTCAGATAGTAATTGAAATCCTAAAGAAACTGAACAACGAAAAGAATTGGGAGCAGGTTACCAATAGCTGGCGAATGGCAGGGATCGTTCAAGAAATAGGGGAGCTTCTAAAAAGAATTGAATATAAAATATTTAATCATGTAAAAAGGAATGGAAATCGAGCGGCAGATTTCCTCGTGAATTGGGGCTGCAAGGGTCGAGACGGCAAGATCGACAATCAGTGGAGAATGGTACGGCCCAACAGAGAATGGGAGGATTTGGCCTGTATTATTAATAATGACCATGAACAAGCAACGAATGAAAATAATGAGCAAGCAACAAACGCGAACCATAGCATTCGTGCGACGGACAGGTGAGACAGAGTGGCAAGCCCAGACATTTAATGAATGTCAGATAAGGCGTAGAAAGGATATCATGGACAGGCATGCTCTAATAAAACAGGAGTGTGCGATGACAGGAAGGAAAAAACCACCTTACAGTAAGACAATCAACGCAAGTAATCGGAGAGGAGGAAAAGGAGGTATGTCAGAATCCATAAATGGAAATGAAGTAAACCGGACAATTGATAGGAAAGATGAAGGGCGAAGTAACAGGTGGCAGCGGAAGACGAAGTTGACAGGTAAGAGGAGTGGGGATAGAAGGATCATAAATGAACGACAACAAAGGATTCGACAGCGAAAAAATTGCATAGGAACCCAGGGAGTGAGGAGAGGAAAAGAGGTGGTGGGCTGTTACAGAGAGAGGTTGCGTCGATATCCTGCTGAGGTTGCCATGGAAACCAGGAAGCGAGCAAGGATCGCAGAAGAAATGGAAGCCGAGCTAGGCAAAGAAAGGGACAAGAAAGGCAAGGCGGTTGCGAAAGAAGAGACAATTGAGGAGATATATGAGATTTACGATGATTCTGAGGAGGAAGAGGACCGGCAAGATAATAGCAGGCGGGATAAGGAGCGAAGCCGAACCGAAGAAGAACAAGAGGAATAACAAACCAGCGACGAACAGCTCGGACAACGGGGAGGAAGGGTAAGGCAGAGTGGAAGACAGAGGGGAAGCAGACATGCGTGAAGCGGGATGGAACCGAGCAGCATGAGAGGTGGAGGAACGAGCAGATATCGAGGAGCAAGGGGAGGACGACGAGGGCAGATGGGGAGACCGGGAAAAAAGACGAGCCGATCGATGGATAGGAAATTCCAGCAAGATGAGAAGGCATATAGCCAGAGTACGAGCCCCAGAATTAGAAGAATTATCCAGAATATGGAGGAGGAAGCCATTCAAGCTTAGTCGGACTCTCAAATGGAAGATTGGGAGTTTCTTATCCATGACCCTGGTAACACTAGGGGCAAAATGTCATTATTTAAACAGTCCCTCCATATATACTGGGTAATGAAAAGATTATTGGCCAAAGCTCTGGAGCAAGCGGCAACAGAGATGGCAGAACTTGTGCAGGGGGTTCCAAACCTGAGGAGGGAGCTCCGTATTATACAGATCACCTTGGAGATGCAGGAGAAGAAGCTGGATGAGATCCAGCAATTGATAAAGGAAGGCAGATCGCAAACAAGGAGACTACCCAGCGTCCAGGGCAGAAGCTGAGTAATTTTAGATATGTTTTATTTTTGATGAAAATGCATAGTATAGATAAGTTCGGCATGTTTCAAGTATTAGATGTAGAAAACTGTTATATGCAAGTAAGTAGAATTAGAAATCTGAAAGACTGTATAGTGTATTTAGCTTGGATAAACAGACTATGGATCTTTTATTTACTATGTTTCCCCAAGAGGGCAAGTGGAAGGCAACCTCATTTTGATGTATTTTTTGAATTGAAGTAATAGAAAAAAAAGAACAACACCTTAGCCTACAAAAAAAAATTCCATTTTTTAAAATAATACATTGAAAAATAATAACAATAAATATATTATTATCCATTATATCTTAAAATTTTTCTTCTAAACACACTAAACTAATGAGAATGAGAGTGGATACACCAACGTACACCAACAATACCTAAAGTCAATCCCATACTTATTTATTTGAGGCACATCCGGAAGAACATGCATAGTAAATAACTAACTATTTAATATCACGTGGTTCACTAAAGACGCTTAACAAATTGTACACAATTAATCCAGAACCAGCATTTTGAAATAGGAAGACAACCACACGCTATTTGGGTTCGCAAATGAGCCAGACACATTTGACCTTCAAAATATATCTGTGTTAACTCTGGACGCGCACGAGTTCACGTAGACGACTCACCAACACATAATAATCCGTCGATCATTATAGAAAAACACAGGCTGACGATATCGCTGAGAATTCAGGTTGACAATGCCTTTGAATCATGTACTGCGCACTAATTTGGCTCGCGGTATCGTAGCCTGCATAAGCATTGCACCTAAAAATACGTGTATGTATACGAGTGCACGACCAAAGGAGGAGGTGACCTAACCTTATATTCTATTTATCTTTGAAAAGGAAATGGTAAGGACTTTGTCTTTGATGGGCCGGTAAGAAAGAAAAAATTGATCATTATGTCTTTTTGTTTTGTTGTGATGATTAAGTAGTTGGTGTAATGACAGGTTTTTGTTTTTGTCTTTAAAATTTATAAGTATATTTTTGGCACTTTAAGTAGTAGGATTTTTTATTTTTATGAAATTTTTATTCTTGTTAGGTTATTAACTTATGATATATTTGATTTATGGGTTGTTAGATATACACTTGGTATAACCATGATAGGTTTATTAGGCGTTTGATATACTCTTGGTGTTATAGAGGCAACAACTAGATTTGATCTTAGGCCTTAACCAGATTACTCTAAAAAATTATCCACTAATAATAATTAAAAAAATGTAAAAATTTGATTTTAAAATGTTGTTTGTTATACATCTAAATCTATGGTTTATACACCTACTAATATCAATTTTGTTTTAATTATATTCAAAATTAGATGTTATTTTTGTAGAAGTGGTTATTTGTGGATCATCTGATATAGAACATTCAAAACGTTATTTCTATGGATATTTTTCTAGAGTTTATTAAGAATGCTTCCTCTTATTTGGTTCAGAGTTTTAGTTTATTAAGAATGCTTCCTCTTATTTGGTTGAGAGTTTTAGTTAACCAGAAAAGGGGTTATTCTTTCGATTTAAATTGTATCCAAAACTTCCACTTTTAATTAAAAAAAATTAGTTTTGAAATCACAATATGTAGACTTGTTAAGAATGTTTTTTATTTAGTTGTTTTGTGAGTTCTAGTTAGATTGAAAAAAGATTATTCCTTCAATTTACACGGCATCCACAATTTTGGCTTTCCATTAAAAATTTTTTAGTTTTGAAATCACAATATGGTAAATTAGATGAACATTATAATTTGTTTAATTTTAAATTTCGAAGCAGACATATACTTGTTAAAAAAAATAATGAAAAATCATTACATAAAAATAGATTTATTAATGAAATTGGAATAAACAGAAAGTTTCTTTATTAAAAGTTTCTTTATTACACTTTCTCAGCTTTCATTTACTAAAGTGAAAATGTCAATGATCAAAATATAAAATATAAAAATACAATTCTATATATTGACATAGTGACTACTTACCCCTTGTCAAACTACTTATCTAAACAAAATTTCTTAATGTATTTAAGAATATTACGAATTTTGAACAATGTCCAGGTCTGAAAAGTTAGCATCAGTGAGTACGAAGGCCTTTAAATGTGTAAATAATCCCCGAAAGATTATCATAAGCAACTTAAATTACTGAAGGTCAAATTTACTATTTCATATTTATATTACTGGTCATGTTTGATGGTTGAAAGAAATATTTAAAGTCAAATACGTTTCAAAATCCGGAAGTAGTTCTAAGGAACGTCCAATGCCAAGGTTGATTGGAGGTAAAGGAATTTAAGGTTGTTTTTAAGAGTGCATGGATTATTAAAATTAATAGTCATTTTGTTGACCAAGTTATTGGTCAATAAAACCATTATTTTATCGTGTCTATGAAATGAATTTTAGTTAATTAAGTATTTGAAATAGATTAAATATGAAGTAGTTGAGCGTTATTTTTGTTTTAACAAATTTACGGTTCATTATCATTAATTTGGTCAAACTTCATTTATAAATTATTATATTTATTAATAAAAAATAAATATCATTAATTTTGACACTTTTATTTATAAACTATATATTTATTAATAATTAAATAATTAATATATATGAAAGTACAGAGCTTGTTTAAAATAGGTTATTGTTTATTTTTATTTTTATTTACTTTTTAATTATCTTAATGTTAAAATTAAGTTAAAAATGATTAAAACAAATATAGAATTACAATTCTGTAGACTGAGTTTACAAATATATTTGGAATAATGAGAAGTAACTCACTTAAACAACCTAATAACAAAATTTCAGAGAAAAATATAAAAGCATAATAATGATTAAATATATATATATAAAATATAAATCACATAAACTTAGAGAATTTATTAAAATAAAAATGTCCATTAAAAAAAAATAAATATAAAATCTTGACTGAAAAATGATAGCTTTCACATACATACACCTCCCATATTTTACCTGAAAAATTAAAATACCGAAATAACACCCCGCTTTCTTTATAAATGAATTAAACCAATACCTCAAGTCACCCAAGTCTATATAAGGCCACTCATTTCTCACATACACATCTCTATCTTTTCTCCGCTATTTTTTGTCACTCAACGTTTGCATCCACATCTCGAATTTACCTCCACGATTTAGTGTGCGGCTCCATCTCTCCTATAACCCTAAAACATGGAATCCAGCACTGACGCCGCCCATATGAAGGTAGAGGAGGATAGTTGGGTTATTCAAATTAAGGAATCTCTCAATAAACTACAAGAAGAGGAGGAAATTGTGAAAGAGTTGTCTGTTTCTGTGTTTAATGTGCCGAAAGAGTTATTCGCAGACAAGCCCGAAGCCTACACACCTCAAATGGTTTCCATTGGCCCCTATCACCACTGGAGATCTGAGCTCCATGCCATGGATCGCTACAAATTGGCAAGTGCTTGCCGATTTCAGAAAAAAATGAACGGAATGCGAAAGTTTCAGTTGGACGTCGTGGAGGAATCTAAAAAACATGATCGGCAAATCCGGGGCTACTATCACAAATTCATCGACTATAAGGAAGAAACCTTGGCGTGGATCATGGCTCTGGACGCTGTCTTTCTTCTTGAGTGTATACAATTTTATGTCAAAGACGCTGACCAAAGCTCCGATTCGGACGTCAAGCCGCTGGAACGTGTATTAGATCTGACAGGCACCAGTGCCGTTTACAACTGCATTCTCAGAGATTTGATGATGCTCGAAAATCAGTTGCCGCTTTTTCTAATGAAAAAGCTTTTGGAGATAAAGTTGGGTTCTGAAGCCAAGGCAGAGGAGAGGCTCTCCAGCCTGCTATGTCTATTGTTCGACGAAATATCACCTTTCAGTTTCAAGTTGCCCGATAATTCAAATCTCCGTCTAAAGGAAAGACGGCACCTGCTGGAGGCGATGTACTGCTGTATCGTTCCTCTTTCCAACAGTCAAATTCCAATTCCATTTGAGGAAGAAAAAGATTCGCCATATCCAGAGGACACGCCAATGGTTACTTCTAATCTAATTGAGGAAGAAAACGACTCGCCTGATGAAGAGGACAGTTCAAGCGTTAGACAAGCGTTTAGTGTGCTCTGGAACATTCTCTGCTCTTTCGACGTTGGCCCCGCCCGATTTATCACGGAGTTGATTGAGCGAACGCTGAATTGGAGGATTTCACAATTTGTGATGAAGTTGCCCTTCCATCTTTTGTTCAGTATTTTTAGGAGACTATGTACAGATGAAGGGAGAATTGAAGAAGAATCATCTGTTAAGATCATACAGCCCTCTCCAAACGAACTGGATATTCCTTCCGTTGCTGATTTATATTTTGCGGGAGTCAAATTCTCTCCTACTGATGGCGACCTCACCACTATAAAATTTGATGAAAAATCTGCCACGCTTTACCTCCCCGCAGTAAAGTTGGATACCAACACAGAGGTAATCCTCAGAAATCTGGTGGCATTCGAAGCTTCTGCTGCACCTGGTGCGGCCATTTTCAGGCAATATATTGATTTCATGAACGGTATGATCGACGGAGTAAAAGATGTGAATTTATTGAGAAAGAGCAGAATTATTTTTAACCATCTGCAAAGTGACGGAGAGGTTGCCAGCTTATGGAATGGCATGGGCAAGTGCGTTCGGGTCACAGAAGTTGGATATTTGGAGAAAGTTACAAAAGATCTAAATAGGTATTATAGTAGAAAATGGAAAGTTGTTGTGGTAAAGTTTATGAATAATTATATATTCAGTTCGTGGAAGTTTCTCTCTCTTGTTGCTACGGCGATACTTTTGA
Organism: Pinus taeda; assembly: GCA_000404065.3. Classification (NCBI taxonomy): domain Eukaryota; kingdom Viridiplantae; phylum Streptophyta; class Pinopsida; order Pinales; family Pinaceae; genus Pinus; species Pinus taeda. The sequence continues at coordinate 6,501 of APFE030682456.1, forward strand.
TCATCACTTGTTTGCAAGCTTACTGCTCCGTCTATGATTGCAGTAACTGGGTTAAGCAGTAGTGGTACGTACCATAATCTTGCCCGCTATTAATGCTGAATTACACAGCAGCGAAATAGATGACTGCCTTTTCAATTTTTTCTATTTGTGTGATTGTGGATTCACCGGAATCCTACTCACGTTCGAGTCGCACGGGTGGTGTAAAATTCTGTTCATTTGATCCTCTTAATAGTCAACTTTATCATCATTTGCCATAGGAGCAAACATCTTATAATTTATTGTCTCTTAGGGGTTCAATTTCATAAACTGGGAGGAATAATTCAAAATGACAGTGACTAGAGATGTATAATCCATTGTTTCCATGCTTTATCTTGAAATTCACACATATTACTTCTAAAAGTAATGAAGTATTAAGTAATTACACGAATAATAAATTTAAAACTATATAAAATATTGACATCATATAGGCAGATGTTTGTAAGGGCATCTTAGGTGTTCATTGCTTCAAATTGAGAAGTATATAAAATATTGCCATCATATAGGCAGAGGTTTTTAAGGGCATCTTAGGTTTTCAATGCTTCAAATTGAGAAGTATTTAATATGAGAGATGTATAATTCTTCCTTAAAACTAATAAAATATTACACAATTAAAAAATATCATAAATAAGGTTTAAAATATAGACAAATTAAAAATATATAATTTTATTTTTAATTTATAATATTTTTTTAATTTTCTAACATTTTATTATTTTTAAAGAAGAAAGATTTAATTAAAAAATTATTTATTAAATTATTTAATATTTATAAGTTTATGTGATAAATATTTTATTTATAAAAAATATAATTCTAGTTATTAAAGAAAGGGTTAATATTTTGGTTTTAGTTTAATTATTTTATTAAAATATTGTAAATTGCTCAGGATTATGAGTTGAAATTATTCTAATTTTAATAATAATAAAATTATTAATTTAATATTAGTTTATTTTATTGTGTATGATCTAAAGATATTTGGTTGTACTTTTATATGTGCACAAGATTTTTATATTATTAAAAAATATTCAAATATATCTATAATTTATATAAAAGTATAATTTTAATAAGAGAATCAATATTATGGGGTCTATCTTCACCCACTTATTTTGTTAAAATAATTAAATTATTTTATTTAAGTAATTAAATTATTTTGTGTAAGTTAAGTCATTTCGAATGTTTAATCATATCAAGATATTATATAGTATTATATTGCTCATTATTTAGGTAAAATGTACAATCTCACATATGCATTGAATTTTCATGGTATAAGAAATCTTGTCAAACACATTTCTCATTTATAATAAAAAAATATAAATCAAATATGAGAATCAAATATTGTGATCTTTATTTCACCTACTTATATTGTCAAAGTAATTAAATTACCTTTCTTAATGTAATTAAAGTAAATATAAATCAAATATGAGAATCAAATATTGTGATCTTTATTTCACCTACTTATTTTGTCAAAGTAATTAAATTACCTTTCTTAATGTAATTAAAGTGCTTTATGAGAATAAGATTAGATCATTTCACCTACTTATTTTGTCAAGGTAATTAAATTAGTTTTTTTTTATGATACTAAGATATTAGACCAGACCGTATGAGTATTTAGAATAAGAAAGTAATCAAATTAATTTATAACAATAAGATAATAGATCATATGAATATTTAGAACGTTTGAATGATATGAAGATATTAAATCACATTGTATATTTTTTAAGAAAATATAAATGAGATACAGATGTTATAAGCAATCTATTCAAAATTATTTATAAAAAAATTTAAATGAGATAAACATGTTATAATAAATCCATTCAAAATTATCTATAAAATGTTATGACCTAGAAGTCAAAGTTGTGAGTTCCATTTTGATCAACTTATTTCGTTTGATTTCTCAAAATATTTAAACTATTTTATGAGAAATTTCCATAGATTTTTTTTTTAAATGAGGTTAAAACATGAGATGATGTGAATTTAATATTTTGTGAAATTAAAATAAAATAATAATTATTATTATAATAGTTATTACTGGAATTATTTATTAAAATATTTTTTAAAAACATATTTGTAGTTTCTTAATAATATAAATAATTTCATTAATTTCATTTAAAATTTTATCATTTATAACAAATGATAAAATTTTATGATTCAGACATCGGAGATTCCACAGTAATAAGATTTTTCTGCCAACCTTTCGAATCCCAACTGGGATCCATCATCAGGGCAACTTGAAGCTTGATAGAAGAAGAACAGCTGACAAGGATATAAATAGGGATGAGGAAAGAAGAGACAAGCAGAGAGGAGGGTCGGCTTACATTCTTGAGAAGTCGGCTGCCTCTTGATTATAATTATTATTATTTTTTTTTTTTTATAAGAAATAATTATAATTATTATTATAATATAAATCAATTATATAATCATATTCAATAATAAAATTAAGAATTAATTAATTTTTAATTTTAATTAATAAATAATAGTTAATATTAATATGAATTTATTAATAATTATTAATGATTTGTTAAATTGGATTAATATTAATATTTTAATTTTATTATAATAATGTTAATATATTAATTTATTTAATATTTATTATTATTATTATTAATGAATGAATGAATAATCTAAAGAAATACTTTATAATTATTAATTAACATTTGAAATAAAATTATTATTAATAATAATTATTTCAATTAAAATTATTAATTTCATAAACTATGATTATTTCAATTTTAAAGAATTAATCTTTTAATCATTATCACCTAATTATTATTATAATATGAAATAATAATTAATGATTAGTAATTATTATTTAATTTGAATTAAATTATTATCATTATTATTTTAAAATTATTATAATTTAAATTATTATTATTATATGTTAATATAGGTATTATTGAATTATAATGAATAATTAATATGGTATTTATAAAATCAAATTAGAAATAATTAAAAGTTAAAAGTTAATTTAATTAAGATTATAAGGAAGAATCTTAATATAATAATTAATACTCTTATAATAGTTATAAATTTATTATAAATTATATAATAATGAAAATGAAAATAAAGAGTTAATTTTTATAATAATTATTAATATGAATTAATTAATAATTATTATTATTTCGTTATTAGTTAATTGGATTAATATAATAATTATTTATTAGTTAATTGGATTAATGAAATAATTATTTATTAGTTAATTGGAATTAATATTATTATTATTATTATTATTATTATGATTATTTTATTATTATTCTTATTATTATTATTTTTATTATAGTAAGGGATTAATTTTTCTGATTAGCGGAAACCAGCTTCCACTGATCTCCATACCGTTGTCTCTGTTAAGATTGTGCGGATGTTTGATAATCTCCAGGGCTTCTCTGATCTTTCGCTTATGCTGCTGCTCTTCCCTGGCGATAATGGAGGCGCTTTCCAATAAGACATGGTGCTTAGTTTTTGACGAGTGTTCTGCAAGGGCGGATGAATGAGACCTTTCATTTTTAATATCAGCCCCATGCTCTTTGAGTCTTGTCTGCAGGGAACGACCAGTTTCACCAATGTAACTTCTCCCACATGAGCAATAGATTTTATAGACCCCTTTAAGTTGATGTTTATCAATGTTATCTTTAACTGATCTCATACCTTGCCTGATTGTCCCGGGGGCTGAGAATTGCGTGCTTATGTTTTTTCTTCTTAGGACCTTCGCCATCTTGTCTGTAACTCCATGAATGTAAGGAAGAAAAACCCTACCACCCTCAGGTTGATCTCTGGTTTTAGGTTCATGAGATAACAATCTTTTCTCAGCTTTCTGAATTGCTCTTTTAATCTCATTTTCTTTGTAGCCTAAACCTTTAAAGGTTGAGACTAAATGCTTCTTTTCTTCATCTAGATGATCAACGTCAGAAATTCGAAGAGCCCTGATAGCAAGGGTGTTTAGAACACCAAGTTTCTGGGCTGGATGATGGTGGGAATCAGCATGAAGGTAATTCTCAGTATGAGTAGACTTTCTGAAAGCTTTGTGCCCAATGGAGCCATCATCTCTTCTCATGGTGAGGATGTCTAAAAAAGGAATGCTCTTGTTTTCTTCCAGCTCCATAGTGAATTTTATATCTGGGGAAATGGAGTTCAGGTGAATAAAGAATTTGTCAAGCTCAGCTTTACCATGGGTCCATTTTATGTTAGTATCATCAACAAATCGTTTCCACCACGCTGGTTTCAAGGGGTAAGAGTCTAGGGCCTTCTTCTCAAAATATTCCATGAATAGGTTGGCCACGATTGGTGAAAGGGGGGAACCCATTGCCACTCTAGTCGTTTGTTCATAATATGCTCCTTGGAAGGTGAAAACTATTGATCGCAAGCAAATTTCGGCCAATCTTGCAGTACCTGGATCCGTAACCTCTTTTATCACTTGAATGGCTTCTTCAATAGGGATTTTGGTGAAAAGGGACACAACGTCAAAGCTAACCAGGATGTCCTCCCGCTCTAACTTCTCATTCTTAATAAGCTTTACAAATTCATGGGAGTCCTTGATGAAGGAATCAGTGTTTCCGACCAGGGGTTTGAGGATTCTTGCAACATATTTAGCGAGCTCATATGTTGGGGATCCAATTGTGTTGACAATTGGTCTGAGAGGGGCACCTTCTTTATGAATCTTTGGAAGCCCATAAATCATAGGTATGCATTCACTGGAGGGAATTAATTTCTTCTTTAATTTGTCATCAAGGTTGGATTCCAAGATGGCCTTTTTCACCTCTTTCATAATTTTGGGGATCTATCCTTCTTGCTTTTGATTCTGATGACTTCATGAATTGAAAGGGCATTTCATCGCCTGGGTGAGAGCTTATCTGTGCAGCAACCGAGTTTGAATCTAAATTTTCGGCTGAAATATCTCCGCAAACTCTGGTATTGCAGCGCAGATAAGCTCTCACCCAAACTCGGTTGCTGCGCAGATAAGCTCTCACCCAGGCGATGAAATGCCCTTTCAATTCATCAAGTCATCAGAATCAAAAGCAAGAAGGAAAGATCCCCAAAATTATGAAAGAGGTGAAAAAGGCCATCTTGGAATCCAACCTTGATGACAAATTAAAGAAGAAATTAAGTCCCTCCAGTGAATGCATACCTAGGATTTATGGGCTTCCAAAGATTCATAAAGAAGGTGCCCCTCTCAGACCAATTGTCAACACAATTGGATCCCTAACATATCAGCTCGCTAAATATGTTGCAAGAATCCTCAAACCCCTGGTCGGAAACACTGATTCCTTCATCAAGGACTCCCATGAATTTGTAAAGCTTATTAAGAATGAGAAGTTAGAGCGGGAGGACATCCTGGTTAGCTTTGACGTTGTGTCCCTTTTCACCAAAATCCCTCTTGAAGAAGCCATTCAAGTGATAAAAGAGGCTACGGATCTAGGTACTGCAAGATTGGCCGAAATTTGCTTACGATCAATAGTTTTCACCTTCCAAGGAGCATATTATGAACAAACGACTGGAGTGGCAATGGGTTCCCCCCTTTCACCAATCGTGGCCAACCTATTCATGGAATATTTTGAGAAGAAGGCCCTAGACTCTTACCCCTTGAAACCAGCGTGGTGGAAACGATTTGTTGATGATACTAACATAAAATGGACCCATGGTAAAGCTGAGCTTGACAAATTATTTATTCACCTGAACTCCATTTCCCCAGATAAAAAATTCACTATGGAGCTGGAAGAAAGCAAGAGCATTCCTTTTTTAGACATCCTCATCATGAGAAGAGATGATGGCTCCATTGGGCACAAAGTTTTCAGAAAGTCTACCCATACTGAGAATTACCTTCATGCTGATTCCCACCATCATCCAACCCAGAAACTTGGTGTTCTAAACACCCTTGCTATCAGGGCTCTTCGAATTTCTGACGCTGATCATCTGGATGAAGAAAAGAAGCATTTAGTCTCAACCTTTAAAGGTTTAGGCTACAAAGAAAATGAGATTAAAAGAGCAATTCAGAAAGCCGAGAAAAGATTGTTATCTCATGAACCTAAAACCAGAGATCAACCTGAGGGTGGTAGGGTTTTTCTTCCTTACATTCATGGAGTTACAGACAAGATGGCGAAGGTCCTAAGAAGAAAAAACATAAGCACGCAATTCTCAGCCCCTGGGACAATCAGGCACGGTATGAGATCAGTTAAAGATAACATTGATAAACATCAACTTAAAGGGGTCTATAAAATCGATTGCTCATGTGGGAGAAGTTACATTGGTGAAACTGGTCGTTCCCTGCAGACAAGACTCAAAGAGCATGGGGCTGATATTAAAAATGAAAGGTCTCATTCATCCGCCCTTGCAGAACACTCGTCAAAAACTAAGCACCATGTCTTATTGGAAAGCGCCTCCATTATCGCCAGGGAAGAGCAGCAGCATAAGCGAAAGATCAGAGAAGCCCTGGAGATTATCAAACATCCGCACAATCTTAACAGAGACAACGGTATGGAGATCAGTGGAAGCTGGTTTCCGCTAATCAGAAAAATTAATCCCTTACTATAATAAAAATAATAATAATAAGAATAATAATAAAATAATCATAATAATAATAATAATAATAATAATATTAATTCCAATTAACTAATAAATAATTATTTCATTAATCCAATTAACTAAGAAAGAAATAATAATAATTATTAATTATTTCATATTAATAATTATTATAAAAATTAATTAATTCATATTAATAATTATTATAAAAATTAATTATATAAAATTAAACTCTTTATTTTCATTTTCATATTTATAATATTTATTATATAATTTATAACTATTATAAGAGTATTAATTATTATATTAAGATTCTTCCTTATAATCTTAATTAAATTAACTTTTAACTTTTAATTATTTCTAATTTGATTTTATAAATACCATATTAATTATTCATTATTAATTCAATAATAACCTATATTTAACAATATAATAATAATTATTATTATAATTATCTTTAAAATAATAATGATAAATAATATTAATTCAATTAAATATAATTACTAATCATTAATTATATTATTTCATATTAATAATAATAATGTAAGTGATAATGATTTAAAAGAATTAATTCTTTAAAATTGAATAATCATTAGTTTATGAAATTAATAATTTTTAATTTGAAAAATAATTATTTATTAATAATAATTTATTTTCAAAGTTAATTAATAATTATTAAGTTATTTCTTTAGATTTATATCATTCATTCATTAATAATAATAATATAATTAAATAATTAATAATATTAACATTATTATAATAAAAATTAAAATTTAATATTAATCCAATTAACAAATCATTAATATTATTAATAAATTCATATTAATATTAACTATTTATTTCTAATTAATTAAAATTAAAAAATTAATTAATTCTTAATTTTATATTATGAATATTGATTATATAAATTGATTTATATTATAATTAATTAAATTATAATTATTTCTTAAAAAAAAAAAATAATAATAATTATAATCAAGAGGCAGCCGACTTCTCCAGAATGTAAGCCGACCCTCCTCTCTGCTTGTCTCTTCTTTCCTCATCCCTATTTATACCCTTGTCAGCTGTTCTTCTTCTATCAAGCTTCAAGTTGCCCTGATGATGGATCCCAGTTGGGATTCGAAACGTTGGCAGAAAAATCTTATTACTGTGGAATCTCCGATGTCTGAATCAAAAATATTGTACCACAGAGGTCTCAAATCCAGGATAAAATTTTAAATTGTAATTGTAATTAATTAAAAAATGGACATAATGATGTCATAAATAATTTAGATTTCATTAGTTGTAAGATTAAATCATACAATATTTCATTTAGTTTGATGATTTTTATAAAAAAAAATATTAATATATTTGATGAAAAATTACAAAAAAAAATATGTAAAATATTTATTAAATTTATATTAGACAAATAAAAATAAAATAAATAAAATAAAATAAAATTCAAATATCTTAAATAAATTATTAATATGATAATTACTATACTAATGATACAAATAGATAAATTAAAAAATAAATACTATTTTGCATTGATGAATGTGTTCAATCACTTCATCATGTCCTCTCATATACAAATAGATAAATTAAAAAATAAATACTATTTTGCATTGATGAATGTGTTCAATCACTTCATCATGTCCTTTCATAGTGAGGAATTAGGTTGCAGTACTTTCTATTTATTGTATTAATGTGATTGCATTTGTCTTCATTTCAATGCTAATAATACATTTCTTTCAACATTTCGGGTATTGCTTTTTAAAATATATTACTTTCATTTTAATATTCATGCATTGGTTATGGTTTATGTATAAGTATTAGTTATGGTTTATTTATATGTTTTATTCAATTTAAGAATGATAAAGTGAAAAATAATTTAGAAAAATCTATTAGTTGTTTTGATTTATCATTTCACACATAAATAATATAAATCAATTTATTTTATTGATTTCACTAATGGTAAGTATAAAATGATTTAGGCTCTAAATGAATGAAATAGTAGAATTGATATTGTATTGACTTCAATGATATTACTATTGTGAAAAATTATTCAAAATTATTCATGCATTGGTTATGGTTTATGTACAAGTATTAGTTATGGTTTATGTATATGTTTTATTCAATTTAAGAATGATAAAGTGAAAAATAATCTAGAAAAATGTATTAGTTTTTTTGATTTATCATTTCACACATAAATAATATAAATCAATTCATTTTATTGATTTCACTAATGGTAAGTGTAAAATGATTTAGGCTCTAAATGAATGAAATAGTAGAGTTGATATTATATTGACTTCAATGATATTATTATTGTGAAAAATTATTCAAAATATTAATTATATAAAAGTAGAGTTGATTTAGTGCATTACCAAGTAATATGGATTGAAGAATAATATAGTGCAAAGAAATTGTAAAGTACATATTATATGTTGCAAAAGAGATTCATGGTGATAAATTAATGTGCATTAATTTTTTTATTGACCGTGATGTTTATATTATTCTTTTCACATTAAAATTATTATAATATTAAGATAGATAAAACATTTCAAAAATAAGTCATAAATATTATATTGTCATAAAAAGTTATGGACTAGCTAAGAGCATGTACCTGTGTATCTCAAGTGCTTAAAAATGACAAAATTAACAATTCTCTATTTTTATATGAAGGATTTCACAACATATTTCATGAAACAGATTATAAACACTCTTACTTATTGTTTCTTTAATCAATTTGAAAAACATAAAAGTGCATATAAAGTATTGGAAAACATGATTAGTATTTGCCTCCTGTTATCCAACACCTAAAGGGGAATAATCCTATCATTCTTATCATCAACTCTTTTATATATTGATTTTTTTATTCATATTTAGCTTCACCTTAAAATTGTATTTATGTTGCGTTATTGAGAAAGATTGTAGGCAAGGATTGCTTCTAAAGGTTATTATGTAGAATTTGCAACATATTGAGTTTGGCTTCAAATTTGAAAAGTTATAAATTCAAGGAATCGATGTTGGCATTCCAAGAGAAACAATGATTTACAATTTTGTATATATTTATCATTGAAGAGGGAAATGAGATCTCATTAGAATGAAAGTTTATTTTTCCCTTCACAATATTTTCATAAATTATTGCATGTCACTCTCATCCATTATTTATTCATCTACCAATACAACTAGACAAGGAATGCCTAACCTAGAAATATAACCTTTATATAATTAGAGTTCCATTCAATCTTTATGAAACATAGAGAGATTTTGAAATCAATAACATTGGTAATTGGCTTCAACAAATTCATGATGAATGAGAAGAAACCAAGGAATTAATATGAAATAGAAAATGAAACATAGTTAGAAAAGAATACAAAGCACCCAATATCACTTGATGAAGATATAGGGCACTTCATGAGAAACATGCATTTCACCTATTTTCTTACAATGATGTAAATATGCTCATTGCTTCTATATTAATTTATTAATGCGTGCAATAATTAGAGTTATCAAAATATGATTAGTTATTTAATGTTACAAATGTAGAGATTTGAAAGTAAGTATAATATCATTTGGTTCATAATCAACATTAAATCGACATAATAATCAATAGTTTATAAATACTTATTTTTATGGAAATCAATCTCCAATTGGTTTCAAGTGAAGGATGCATTACCGAGCCATATGCTCTATGCAACCTATGATATTTGGTAAATAGGCGCACCCTTGTGCTGAGACTATGGTTCCACAAGTATGAATCCTCCAATGGATTCTTCTAGTCCTCACACACAAGCCAATTCATAGAATTTCCATAATTTGTCACCTCTTATAGTTATTTCTATTAATTTTGCTCCATTTCCCCTTGAGCCTACATATTGCAAGTAATGGTATGCCCTTATCTACCATGGAATCAGTTAGGGTACCCACTTTCCTACATGGATTCAACATTTACTAGTCATGAAATATATGAACTAGGAGCTCTAGGCATTCTTAGTTGTAGTGGAGTTTCTCAATGGTAGTAATTCACCTTGCATATTGCCGAAGAAATTTCAAACAATACTCCTCACCATTGTATTTTAGTGATGGAAGTGTAGGCCACCCTAAAAACCTTCTAATAAAATGATGGATAAAATCTCCCACAAGAAGAACATATCACGAGTTATATTTGTATGCTATGAATGTACCACTTGTCTTTCTAAGAAGTGAATATATCTCAATTGGGAACTCACTCCATTTTTTCAATGAATTAGGATAACATATGATAAAATGCTTAGGCTTAGGTTTATTTTGATATGAATTATGCTTAGGAAAAAGCATTATTATGTTACTTTATAAACTCTTGAGCCCTTAAGCCACCTTAATTTGATCTCTTAATGAATCACAACCTAGCCATGTATTTTATTCCCCTTCCATTTATAATAAATGATTTATCCTCTTATTATCATTCAACACATGCGTATATAAAAAATTATTTAGCTACAAACCTTCCATCATATGCACATTCACACATTGCTAAAATAGAACTGTAATACCCCTTTTCTTTTATGGTTTGATACTTTTATACTGAACTATTTTTAGATTTGATGGCTCGAAATCCATGTTTTGTTGAACTCTAGGTGAATCATACGTTACTTTGATGTAATAACAATTTTTTATTAATAAATAAAAAGGTTGGCCACTACTTTGGAAAGAAACACTAGAGTAAAGAGATTCTTGCCAAACTTCGAAAACCATTAGTGGTGCATGTGATTAAAGTAAATCTTCCCTAAAATAGTCTCCTAAAAATTTGTAGCGGACAATAGATAAGATTTAATGAGATGGTAGAGAAAGATCCATTAAATTACATAGCTAGAGAAAAACGCTAAGTAGCGGTAGAATAAAGCACTCCATGAGAGAAAGTTGTGCTTTAAAGGAAAAAAAGCTTGGAAATGGGTTGGTAGACTCAAGAATGCAGGGTGGTGACCAAAAAATCTGCTGGGAAGAAGATTATAAAATATATACCATTCTGGAATCCAGAGGTTGATTGCCCGGTGGCATGATAACTCAACTTGGGGAAATGGTGGATCAGGTCATGGTAGGGCGGATAATGTTACTCCCAAGTGCAGCACCAAAAATTGTACACGGTTAGAATTTTTTTAGACTTTTAGCTTCGGTATATACCGCTTTATGTATCTTGTACCTAAAGAATTCAATTATGTATATGTCTTTACATATCTTCTCAATGGAAAATTATGCAAGAGAACTGTGAATGTGTTACCAATTGGTTTTAAGTAGACTATAAAATATGTTTATTTTAGTACTCATTGAATTGGGAATGGGATGAAAAGTAGTTATGGGAAAATTAATTGTATATGTTTAAGTTAAAAGCATGATTTATAAGTGAAATTAGGTGCAAGGTAGATTGATAGTGTTGGATATTTTTGAATGATCTTAACAATTCTCGTTATATTTTCCTCTCGTGATGATTATGGGTGAAAAGGTTCGCGATTGTGTTCTTGGATATGAGAGTAACCCTTATTCCAATAAATTTATGATGTTACAAACCTGCATTCGTCATACAGGCTAAGAGGGGGAACCTACTAACCTATATATTACTGAAGTGTTTTTTATCTATAAATTATCAAGGGCTGTAAGATTCTAATATATATATATATATATATATATTATTATATATATATATATATATATATATATATATATATATTATATATATAATATAAATAGAAACAACCTATCTATAAATTAGATGGAAACTCATTTCCTTCAATAAGAGAGATGGGATGCCAATCTTTTTTCAAAGAGAATATTGCATTTTAAGTTCTATTCGGAAAAACCCGACCATTTTCTAGAAAGAGTAAAGGCTACATATCATTTTGGGTGTTATTAATTAATGTAAGAAATAAATGTGAGGAATTGTTTTTTTATCACCTTAAACCCAATTTATATGAACATTAGGTGATAATGTAGAATAAAAAGAACATAGAAACATATTTTCACTCAGAAGGCATAAAACCAATAAAATGTTTCTGGAATTCAAATACATCTTTCCGAGACTATTGTAGCTTATGGTTTTTAGTAAGATTAAACATAAAACCAAATATATTGTGCATAAAGATGTCATTAAATTAGCTAGAGTGCTGAAAATTATACTAACATTACTTACTAATTTGACAAGAGCGCCATGTAACATCCTACAATTCTATTTTTCCGCCAAGACAGAAAATCTAATTAACTCGGCACCACATAGTAAGAAACATGGAAAATCGAATGAGTGCTGAAACTTATAATAAAATTACTTAGTAATTTTACAAGAGCACCATGTAACATCCTACTATCCTATTTTTCCACCAATACTGAAAATCTACTTAACTGAGCACCACATAGTAAGAAACATGGAAAATGGAATGAGAGGGTTTGAGGTGGTTTTGACGAGCAAAAGTGGAGGATGCGTATTGCCTTTATAACATATCCTATGAGTGTAAGTACCACATTTCATTATCACTCCATGAAAACCTCCTGTGAAATAAACTCAATAAAATTTCGAGAAAGGAATTCTAGAAAAAAATTTTTGGAATTTTAACAGTATAAGAATATATTTTAGGACCTATGTATATAATCACAACCCATGTATAAAATAAAATTGGAATGATAACATTGCTTAATACAAATCGAATACATCATATATGTGTTTCTCGATACTAGGACTAGATAAAACCAAAGTAACTGAGGTTATTGAAGACTATACAAACTCCGTTCATAAGCCATTTCTTAAAAATAAAATGACATGGACCCCAGCAAAATGGGGAGTCATAAAAATCAAGTGAGATAGGGGTTCATAACCTAATTACTTCCACTCATATTTATGAAGGTAAGAGGACATGAAATGTATCTCTATACCATGAAAAAATATGAGTAAAGCCTTCATATAAGACGAGGACCAACTTGAAAGAGGTGAGTAGGGATTAGAGCATAGATAGTAACTAGAGCGAGGTGAAATCAAGCATGGTGAATAACACATAAATACCTAAAACCACATAAGTAAGAATGAGGTTAAAACAATAATGGGAAAAGTTGAGAATTACATGTAAACCCCATAAACATTTTAAGAAAACAATACATGTAGATATATGAACCCTCTGCATGCTTCTCTTGTACATCATGAAGTAATTCAAACAAGGAAATGAAAGAATGCAACCAAAAGAATATGATGACATAGAAAGCAACTAAATGTGAAGTCTTGTGGTAGCAAAGGTATGAAGCCTTTTGCATTATATTATGGAGTTGTGAAATGATAATTTAAGAGAATCACTATTAAAAAAAATGGTAATTTCTTGATCAGGTTACCTGGGTTGTGGTATAGGTGTTGATGCGCAATCCGTGAGAAGCTAGCGTTATATCACCCAACCTTGAAGGAGACTTGGAACGAAACACCAGTGATGGAACGAAAAGAATAAAAAATGATTTAAACATAATAGAGTCTCCAAAACCCTTAATCAAGGTGCATGAACCTCAACCCTAGCGAAATATGAGGAGGCCCATTATTTTTTAAGAACCCCAACTTACCTGAAGAACAAGTAGTTAAATGCTAGAAGGAGGAATTCTTGATTTGTATGAACACTGAAGGAGAGAAAAAAAAAAAAAAAATTAGTATCGAAACCCCATGCCTTTAAAAGAATTGTAAAGGAAAATATTATCTAGACCTCATTGTTGTTATCTGAGTTCAATGCAAAACAAGAGAAACTACTATATATATTGGAATAGAGCCATCACCTCTGGTGACATGAACCAGTGCCTAAAACCTTGGTACACTTGGAAGAAAAAAGATTATCCTATGCATCTAAACGAAAAAATGAAAAAAAGGGAAGGATAGAATTGGGAAAGGCAATGCCATCAAACAAGCTAGGTTTTAGCAAGGGAATCCCAAGAAAAGCGTTTGTTTTTGGATAAGATTGAAAATTTATCACAATTGGATGAGGATGTGAGTGTTAAGGCACATGGAGGTCATGTGAAGATAAACCCTACTTCCTGTCACAACCTTCCACTTTTCCCCCATGTCTAAAGGTGAGTACCATACGAACAAGTTATTAACGATTCAAATATAATGTCCTTAGGACTGTGTTGAAAGCTCAGCTTTGAGAAACCCTTGGGAGTTCCCTAAGATAATACTTATTACCACCAATCTAGCCAACCACATTGGCATAATGAGACCCTTTGAAAACACATCCACATAATACCTATCATGGTTAGCCTTTATACATTACAATTCGACAATTAAAGTGGAATACTAAGTTCTTGTGCTCGATTTAGTCATCCATACTTTAAAGAGTTCAGTGGTTATACTTGAAACATTAGGTGAGGGTATAAGTTCTTTAAGGGTTACCATACATCAGTTATCAAGACCTAAAATAACTTCTCATACACTTCCATATGTGTATAGAGTAGTCGTAAGTGAACAATATGAATAAAATAAATAGAGTGTATATGCATATTAAAACAAAATAATTTCCTACACTTTGGTGTCAAAAAAATAGTCATCATAGTTTGAAATTCTAATGTGATGGAGGACATAGCTATATCATTAATCTTCCTCCTCGTAGCTCCTAGAGAGGGGATGCCTTGGAAAGCTTATTACATTACTTTAGTTAAATCCTCACAAGACTAATGGTAGAGTAATACACTAAAATAATAAGATTTACAAAAAAAGAAAAAAGAAAAAAATATGGTAGGATTTAGGAGATATGACATACGGTACCAGGGCCCAACTTCAAAACTAGTCCTATATGGAACCACCATATTAGAGAATAATATGTGCAAGAAGTCAACTAAGATTTTTTTTTCTTTTTTTCTTTTTTTTTCTAATAAAATTTTGTGGTGATTATATAGTATCCCAATGAAGCAAGGGAATGACTTGAAATGGAAGACAACAACCATCCACCAGAAGTAGAAGGAGAATAACTTTATGTACAGTTGGGAGCAAGAATTAACACCCCACCAACCAACTCGTGGAAATGGTAAATAATTTATAGCAAGAGCTAATTTACCTAAAAACCAACAATTAATGGTCGTTGAAGGAAAGTGAAGAACAAAAAAAAATGGTCAGGGATCTAAGTGAAAATTCCAGTCACGGTGCGGAGTATCAAAGAAGGTATGTTTTGATGGTTATTTCAGTATCTTTTCATTAGGACTTATAAGCCTTTTTGCATTAGAAACTTAGACAATAATAAAGAATTATAACGAAACATGTGAGATTAATAGAGAACGCTGATAATTGTCATTCCTATGTGCAGGAGGGAGGAAAAAAAGGAAGTGGCCATCCTAAAGGAAAAGACAATGAATTAACTACTGTCCCTTTGATGGGAGACCTCGTGAAAACCAGACTAAAACGAACCAACCCAGGAAAGGAAGCGGAGATACCAGCTCGGCGCAGAAAAGGAAAGAAGTGACTCAGGATTAGTGATTTTGCGAATCCCTCAGGATCTTAGATCGTGAGGGATCGCTGTTTTATCTATTTCTGCATCTAGATATCTCCGTCATCATCCTTATATAAGGGATAGCGTTGTTGGCTAGAGGGGGATGACTTTATGTAATTTCTTTTAAGAAATATTAGGACTATGATCGTTATGTTCTGTTAAGACTTGAGTTACTGTAATTTTACTTCATGCATTAATACCGACTTGGTTACTCTTTTATCTTTGAGCCTGGATCAATCTTAAGTGGTTTACCCCTAGAGGATAAGGGACCGGCCCTGGAGGAAACTTGCTCTTGTACCATTACGCGGGTTTCTGTGTGGTTTGTTTATCGATGTGATCTGGTAATCTGTTGTGTTTTATAATGTTTATGTTACATGATCTGTTGTGTTTAACTCATTTAATGTTCCTGCAAACAAAAGTGTTGTATTGGCATTGCATCATGTTACCAATCCTTTAAGTGTTGGTATAATACGGTTAATCTCTATAGGATACTGTCATTTCATTATAGAGTTTTATGCGATTGTGCCTTAGCATTACAACATTTATCTTGAAGGTTTTGATTTCACATTATTATTGAATCCTTGAATGTTATTGTTTTCGTCTTGAGATGCAATCGTATGCTTTTATTTAGAGCGATAATAGAGTCAGATTAAGCACATTGTGTTTATATGGTTTTTAGTGTTGTTCCATCTTGGATCTGTAGGTAGTGTTGTTCCATAGTATGTATACATCTTTAAGAATGAAGGATTGATGTTTGGATTGGTGTGAGTTACAGCTTGATGAACTTGGTTACTGCTTATTTCTAAATTGCTGCTCCATTTCAATCACTGTTCCATTTCTGAATTGTTGTTCCATTTCAATTGTTATTCCATTTCTGAATTGCTGTTCCATTTGAATGGCTGTTCCATTTCAAGATTGTTGATTTGTTGTTTTCATTTCTTATTTAGGACGATCTGAGGCTGTAGTGAGCATCAACATCTGCTACCTGGTTCCCAGACCTCTGATCTGTTCTCATCAGTTACGAAAGGGATGGGTTATTGCTACCGAACCCTTGACCGATGTGCTGTTTTATTTCATTGTTATTTTCTTTACTTGCCGTTTCATTTCTTATTTATTAAGGACGATCTCAAGCTATAGTAAGCGTCAACAGCTGCTACTTGGCTCCCAGACCTTTGATCTGTTCTCATCAGTTACGAAAGGGATGGGTTATTGCTACCAAACCCGTGACGGATGCATTGCCTTGTGTGATTTAGCCTTTTGAAGTAGTTAAGTTGTAGACAGGCATTAATTTACTCTTGTAGTTTTAAATAGTTGTGCTACGAGCATTACTCTGACAAATGCTAAGCCTCAGACTGAGACACTCTTTGAAATAGCAAGACGTTCTCGAATTGACATATTAATGTGAGGTAACTAGAGGTGAAAGAGACCATTTTTATAGCTCTACATTTTGGCATCATTGCTGGGGAAAGAGTGTAGCCATTTGTTCATTTTCAGGGTAGTGTACGAACCTGCTAGGGAAGAATTGGGTTTTGAAAACGGAAGGTAAGAACCTACGTACAGAGCATGTAAAAGCCATGCTCCTTTGCCCGCTTTCCTTCAGATTTGTTGTTATCTGCTTAAGAAGGATTTAGTAGTTAAATTGAGTGCATGACTAAGCAGAAAAAGTCGGAGAAAAATTCCAAACCTTTGCCAAAGCTAGAAAAAGCTAAGGGGTTGGTGACCCTTGGTCGATCAACATTCATAGACGAAATCTATAAGATAGCCAAATCTTAGCCTTCAGTAGGACCCAGGAAAGTTATTTCCAAACAACCTACTAGCTCCCTTCAGGCCACAGGTTCACCATCTGTAGCCTTCGCTGAGGTGCATAGTCAAACTGACGAAAAAGACTTTCAAGAAATTGAAAATTCTATTCCAGAACTATTGCAGGAAGGGAATTTCAGTAATCTTTGTGAAGGTGAAGGGGAAACCAGGGAGACTGAGGAACTAAGATCTCCTCCCAGGATAACTCAGCGATTGAATAGCCCAGACAAAGGGAGTGCGGCAAAAATTATTATTGAAGGGACCGAATCCCTTCAGATAAAAATCCCAAATAGAGGAAGTGCTATTAAAACTGTTCCTGTCAAAGCCATTCCCTCTCAACCTAGGAATACCTTGTTAGATATTCCGGAAGGTTATTGGCATATATTTGACCCAATGGCTCAAAATCTGCCAAACACCCAAACCTCTACATTACAATACCCCATAGTGGATTCTGCAACAAATGACCCCATGAAAGCAATCCCCCTTCAACATATCCCTACATTTCATGGGCTTACATCGAAGGATACGGATGCATTTTTATTTGAATTTGATGTACTGTGTAGGGGATATGATTACACCATTGACCCCCAGAAACTAAAACTGTTACCCTCTACCTTGAAAGGGGTTGCTTTAAGATGGTTAATGGAATTAGGTTGTGTGGTTATAAATAACTGGGAACAAATGAAAGAATCCTTTTTAAAAAAATATCAAGACTATTGCAGGTCTAGAGAACTAAAAGATGAAATATTCCAGATGATAGCTAGACCAAATGAAACATTAGAAGAGTATGTGGAACGTTTCCAGTATAATCTACAAAGATCTCCCTTTGCATCACTGCCTTTGCCTGATAACGTGTTGAAAACATCATTAATAAGGGGCATGAAAGAGCAATGGATCGAAACATTAAACATTATGATGAAAGGGGATATTTATCAGGATTGTTTTGCTGACATAATTGATTTATGCATCAGGAGTTCGAGAGGCAATACACGAATCAAATCAGCGGAACATGATCGTTTTTCAAGAGAAAATAAAATCCCATCAGAAGGAGTAACGCATGTGGAAATTGGAAATTTATTTGAAAATTTTAAAACTGATATACTAGGAACGCTGACCACACAATTGGACGTTTTGCAGGCCAAGCAAAAGCAAATGGAGGCAGAACAGAATTTGGCAATATTCTGCCCCAGATGCAGGAAGAAGCATAGCCATAAGGAGTGTCTACTAGATACAGTCCAAACATGCGCCATCTATACAAGGGATCACTCTACAGAAAGTTGTCCCTCATTACCTAGACTGAAAGCAGTATATAAGAAAGTAGAAGAAGAACCAAAAGCAGTATATTTACTCAACCAGCGCCGTTAGTGGCAGCCGCGACAAACTGGTATGTTTCAGACCCAGCTTCTCCTTTTCAGTATTCACAGTATAATACTCAACAGTATAATACATGGCAAAGACAGTTTCAGCCCCCATTTCCAAACTGGTCACCACAGTCATATCCTTCTGCGAACCCGTGGCTAAATCAGACAAGTCAATCTGGTTGGTCGAATCCACCTTATACCCCACCATACTGGCAAAGCAACCCATACCCACCAAAATGGACTCCCCCTACTTCACAAAGCTCATCCTGGTAGACTAACTGGCAGAGACCAACACAACAGCCAGTAGGAAATATTCCTCTCCCTCAACCTACACTGCCAGCTTTACAGCAAAATCCCCAATCTAATCTGAGACCTCAACTCCCAGCCCAGCCCAATCCCAATCCAAATAACAGATCGGTCCAAGCTCTCTAAATTTTAGAAACACCAGAAGAATGACCTGATCTGAGGGAGTGCAATGATCTTCAGCTACGATCTGGGCGTATTATTCAAACTGAGGGAAATAAAACAATTCAGATTGAAGATCAGTTATCTAGAGAACATCTGTCACAAGAGGAGGATGTGAATAGACAATAAACTCATAATAAAGCAACCGCATCCTCTCCCTCGTTCCCAGAACAATTAATCATACCTCGACCTGTACAACAACCTAATTTTGACATTCTGGGAGAATTACAAAATTTGTACATAAAAATTCCATTCCTCCAAGCCATTCAAGACATCCGATATACGCAAAAACTATTAAAGAATTGTGCATAAAAATACCAAGGAGGAATATAATAAATAATCCAAGAGTTCAAGTAGTCGGGCACTTTATCTGACCTATTATCAGGAAAGGAAACACCCATTAAGTATGAAGACCCAGGAAACCCAATAGTAACTGTTTAAATTTATGGTCAAACCTTGCCCAATGCCTTAGTTGATCTTGGAGCTGCAATCAATATATTGACAATTGCTACTTGCCAAAAGCTAGGCATTACATCTGCAGAACCCACCTCCACTTTGTTAGAATTGGCTGATCGATCTGTGGTTAGACCTGAAGGCATACTACATGATGTCATGATCTCGGTTGACTCCTGGGAATACCCAGCCAATTTTCTGATAATAAATCCTAAAACCCGACTTGATGGACATCCATTTATCTTAGGAAGACCTTGGCTCGGTACTGCTGATGCCTATATCGACTGTCGGCAAGGGAACCTGATCATAACCAAGGGGGTGGATATCAAGAATTTAGTACTATATCCCCTAGCGCACCCAAGCATCATAATAGTTAAAACTAGTAGGCACCTTGTATCATTCTTACTGATAACATTAGATCTCCATTAACTATACAAGAAGCACTTGAGTTCAAAGAGCAAACAGAAGATGATGCCATCAGTAATTTCATTAGTCAAACTGAACTCACATCTCGTACCTAGTGTGATATGATAAAAGCAGCATTTGATAACGAAGTAGAAGAGGAACCTCTGAAAGATACACATGATCACACAATCCCTGTCACTTCAGTTGCACATAGTAAGATTATGGAAATTGAACCTAGAAAAACCTTAAACATTAACACAAACCTCACACCTGAACAAGAAACAAAGCTCATCTATATCTGTTGTAGATCTAACCTGGAAATATTATAGATCTGATATGAAAATATGAGACAATGCAAATAAACTTAGAAATAATATGAAATGATTCTTTATTGATCAAAACCCTTAAGGTAGGGCAACACCATACATTCACTCCTTAAGGAAGGAGAATACTCCACAAGCCATATGCTTGTTCATACAAGAATACTTCTCCTCATATCTCTCCATGTGGAGTCTCTAGCCTCTATATAT
>APFE030682456.1:27904-46200 GCA_000404065.3 Pinus taeda
CCCCCCCTAAGCATGTTTTGTCCCCCAAACATGGGAAGAACAAAAATAATAAGATCTACTCAAAAGAGAAGTCCACTAATACCATGCACGTGCATCTAGCCATCCAAGAGAAAGGTGAACCCTTGATCTCGCTGGTGCCTCGCTCGCTTGAGATGGAAGTTCACCATGGCAGCTCTTTTGTGTTGATGTGTAGTAGGTGGATCGTCTCTCCTTTGTATCCGTCATGTGACTACTTGGTTTCCATCTTGATGGTTGTCTTGCAGGGTGATGTGGGTGATGATATGTTGAAGTTTTAACCCATGATGGCTTTTGCTTGACTTCACCTTGTTGTGGTGCCTATTGTGGTGTCTTCTTTTTCAAGATGACTTCAACCACTGAGCCCTCCTCTGATGTATCATCACCTGTAACCTTTTCTTTTGCAGCCTCTATTTGTGTTTGATTGTCGATCATCAAAGGCTCATCATCTGATATGTCAGTCCCTTGAACAGCTTCTGCTTCAGCCTCCATGTGCTCTACCTGTTTATGGATGGAAATATCCTTTAATGTAATTTTCTTCTTTTTATACCACAACTTCAAGAATTTCCTCTGTACATTAATATTGATAGTACCCATGGATTCCATCCAAGGATATCCCAAAACAACATCCATATTATCCCTCTTTGAAGCATAAAAATCACCATGCAACACATATTTATCCATAGAAATCTTCAAATCCTTGTACACTTGAACATCCTCATTATCAACCTGTGTATGTTCAATTTGTTTTGCTGGGACTTGCAATTTTTTTGCCAAATTAACACTGATAAAATTATGTTTACAACTAAGATTGATAGAAACAATGATCTTCTCTTTCTGAAGCAATCCGTGAATCTGTAATAAGGATATACCCGTAGGAATTAACCCCTTATGTGTCTCATTATCCTTTTTCCTAGCCCAAGACCATTTGTCCAAAAAGACTTTTTCAAATTCGTCATCTGAAATTTTGTCCAACCGGTCGTAGTTAAGTAATAATTTCCATTTTTGAGCCTCACCTCTCATATTAGACAACATTTGAAACTTCCAAAATGTCCCACATGTTGTCCCATATGTGGACTTGTATCTTTGTATGAATTCTTCAATAGTAGGACCATCATCTTTTCCTGTAAAAAATTCCTTGCTAGAAGCCATGAATGTTTGAAAAAATTCACTTACTTAGCTCAAATTTGAAATTGTCACAGTTTAGTCAATGTTACTCAGAATCCCTATTATGACCTCTTTTTAGAAATGGAACAATCATTCTACATCTACCCATGTGATAGAAATCCTGATCCAGGCACTGGAATTTCAGATCTGCGCTGCTACTCTCCTGCCGTCACCCAAAATTTCTGAAAAAAGAGCTGATTTTAAATCAGCAATATCTCCCTCATCTGGACTTCGATTCAACTGATTTATTTTTTGAAATTAGGTGTTTTTTCACAAAGATTCCAGATCTACAATTATATTTTGCAGATCTAGTGCCAAGAGGTCTAGATCTGCGCCGCAAATTCACTGCCCCGAAAAATTGTCTACAACCCTACTGATTTTTAGATCAGCAATATCTCCTTCATCCGGACTCCGATTCAACTGATTTGTTTTTTGAAATCGGGTATTTTTTTATATAAAATCCAGATATGCAATTAGATTTTGTAGATATTGCACCAAAATGTACAGATCGGATCTGAAAAATCGTCGCCCCTGAAATCCTGCAAAAATGAAAAAAAAATTCTCCACTTTTGTGCCCAAGAAAGTGCTTTGATACCACTTGTTGTAGATCTAACCCAAGAATATTTTAGATCTGATATGAAAAAATGAGACAATGAAAATAAACCCAAAAATAATATGAAATGATTATTTATTGATATCAAACCCTTCAGATAGGGCAACACCATACATTCACTCCTTAAGGAAGGAGAACACTCCACAAGCCATATGCTTGTTCATACAAGAATACTTTTCTTCATATCTCTCCATGTGGAGTCTCTAGCCTCTATATAGGCCTCATACATACAATACCATGCATCATTACCATGGTTTCCTCATACCATCAACTAATACCATGGGCCCCTTACATTATTATTAACTACTTGTGGTCCCTTACATGATATGGGTTAACCACCTTATTTATTACTATGGCCCATCCCATTATTACATTATTACCTTGGGTACCCCCTTTGGTACCCCATATTATCCCCCCTACGTATATAACAATATCTTAAGGAAATATAAAGAAGCATTTGCATGGGATTACCCTGATATGAAAGGAATTGACCCCCCATTACGTACACACCACATTTACATAGAAAATGATGCAAAACCTATTAGGTAGCCTCAAAGAAGACTAAATCCTCATCTAAAAGAAGTAGTAAAAGTCGAGCTTCAAAAACTTTTAGATGTAACTTCATTTACCCTATCTCTGATAGTAAATGGGTCTCCCCGCTTGTGGTGGTACTAAAAAAGAATGGGAAGTGGAGAATCTATGTGGACTACAGGGAGCTAAATAAAGAAACACAAAAAGGTCACTTTCCTCTCCCATTCATTGACCAAATATTGGACACTTTGGCGGGGAAGAAATTCTTTTCTTTCCTCGATGGCTTCAGTCGGTATAACCAAATACAGATTGCCCCTGAAGATCAAGACAAAACTACTTTTACTTATCCTTGGGGAACATTCGCCTACCGAGTTTTACCTTTTGGCTTATGTAATTCCCCTACCACATTCCAAAGGGCTATCCTTAGCATTTTTTCAAATCTAATAAATGAAGGACTGGAAGTATATATGGACAACTTTAATCCATACGGGGATGAGTTTGATCCAGCACTGGACACAATAGAAAAAGTCCTACAACGTTGCATAGCTACCCGGCTTTGTTTAAGCCATGGAAAATGTTATATGATGATGACGGAAGGACTTATTTTAGGACACTATATTTCAGCAGCTGGCATTCAGGTAGATCCCGCTAAAATACAAATACTTTTGCTTATTCCTATTCATACTACTTAAACAGAGGCACGTAGCTTTCTTGGATTCTCTGGTTACTATAGAAGGTTTATAGAACATTATTCACGTATTGCTGCACCCTTGTATGCACTAACTGGTAACGTTGATTTTCTTTAGACAGAGAAATGTGAACGTGCCTTCAAGGATATGAAGAAGCTCATATCTACAGCCCCAATCCTTCGAGGACCGAATTGGGATTTTCCATTAGAGATATCATCTCATGCCTCAAACACAGCCATTGGAGCGGTCATTGGATAGGAGGAGGATAGAAAACCATATGCAATTTATTACATTAGCAAAAATCTATCCCCTGCTGAGTTAAACTATATTATCACTGAAAAATACTTTCTAGTTGTTATACATGCTGTCAATAAATTCAGACATTACATTACTGGATATCCTGTTATCTTGTACACAGATCATTCTGTTATAAAATATTTAGTAAACAAGCCTATCACAAATGGCCGAATAACTAGATGGTTGATTGTATTGCAGGAATTTGATATTACAATCAAGGATTGACCCGGGAAAGAAAACCCAGTAGCTGATTTCCTCTCAAGAATGCCAAAACCAGTTGATGCAGCAGTAGTTGAAGATAAATTTCCAGATGAGCATTTCTTTGTCGTTGCTGTTCAAACACCCTGGTATACTGACGTTGCCAATTACCTAGTAGTAGGTAAGTTACCAAAGCATCTAACCCCTAATGAGCAAAAACAGATTGTTCAGCGAAGTACCAGATTTTGTTGGATTGGGGGCTATTTGTTTCACACAGGGGCAGACATGCAAATCAAGAGATGCATTCGACAGGACGGAATTTTTGATATATTGAAAGCTTGCCACGACCAACCATGTGGTAGACATTTTTCTGATCACAGGATTACACATAAAGTATTAAACACAGGGTATTATTGGCTCACAATTTCCAAAGATGCAAATAAATTTGTCCAAGCATGTGACAGTTTCCAGAGAACAGGACGCCCTAGTCAGTCAGATGAGATGCCTTTGAAACCACAGCTATTCATTGAACCATTTGAGCGTTGGGCTCTTGATTTCGTGGGGCCAATCAACCCACCATCAAACAAGAAAATATACATTTTGGTGGCAACAGAATACGTCACCAAGTGGGTTGAAGCAGAGGCATTGCCTAGAGCTACAAAATAATCTGTTATACAGTTCCTGCTCCATCTATTTGTACGCTATGGCCTCCCTAGAGAGATAATTACAGATGGAGGGCCACAGTTTGTTGGGAACAAAATAGCTGCAACACTCAAAAACTATCATTTCCAGGATAAAATTACCACCCCATATCACCCACAAGCAAATGGGCAAGTAGAAAGCAGCAATAAGATAATAGAAACAATTTTAACAAAAACAGTTGCATCACATAGACGCGATTGGGCTTCCAGACTACCTGAAGCACTGTGGGCTTATAGAAAAACATGGAGAAGCACCACTGGTTACTTGCCTTACCAGCTAATGTTCAGAAAACAACCTATTTTTCCTATAGAATTTGAAATCCAAACATTACGAACATCACAAGAAGTTGATTTAGACCTAACTGAGGCACACATTAATCGATTACAACAGATCAATGAGCTGGATGAAATTAGTCTCTCTGCACTTCAACACACTGCTCTGATACAACAGAAGAGAGATAAATGGCATGATGCTCTCATTAAAAATAAAGTCTTCTACGAAGGAGACTCGGCTCTTTTATACGACTCCAAGTTTCAAGACATCCCCGGGAAACTCCAAACTCATTGGCTGGGACCATATTAAATCCAGAAAGTACATGACAATGGTACCCTTACCCTGATTACTATTGATGGTTCTGGATATACCTTTAAGGTAAATGGGTATCGAGTCTGTCTCTATGGCAAACCACTTACTCGGGAGTCCTTCTACCAACAGCTACGCCAAGATTCAGATATGGAGATCTTAGGGGAGGAAGACAAGTCTTCCTCACCTGTAACTCACTAAGAAATTTACTTTTTCTTAAAATTTGTACATAACTTCTTGAATTATTTTTGTACATATCTTTGCAATAAGTTTTGTTACTTTTGCTGTTCCTTTTTTCAGAAGGAATAACACTTTTTCTTTCTATTGTTCATTTTCCAAAGGAATGACACGTGTGTTTTTTTTGTTCTTTTTCCAAAAGGAACAACACTTTTGATTTTTGTTGTTCCTTTTCCAAAAAGGAACAACACTTTTTGATTTCTGCTATTCCTTTTCCAAAAGGAACAACACTTTTGACTTTTGTTGTTCCTTTTCCAAAAGGAACATCACTTTTTGATTTTTGTTGTTCCTTTTTCAAAAGGAACAACACTTTTGATTTCTATTGTTCCTTTTCCAAAAGCAACAAAACGTTTGATTTTTGTTGTTCCTTTTCCAAAAGGAACATCATTTTTTGATTTCTATTGTTCATTTTTCAAGGGTACGACACTTGTTTGATTTTACTGTTATTTTTCCAAAAGGGACAACACTGATTGATTTATGTTGTTCCTTTTCCAAAAGGAACAACACTTTTGTTTTTGCTGTTCCTTTTTCAAAAGGAACAACACTTGTGATTTTTGTTGTTCCTTTTCCAAAAGGAGACAACACTTTTGCTTTCTTTTGTTCCTTTTCCAAAGGAACGGCACTTGCGTGTTTTTGTTGTTCCTTTTCCAAAAGGAACAACACTTGTAATTTTTGTTGTTCCTTTTCCAAAAGGAACATCACTTCTGATTTTTGTTGTTCCTTTTCCAAAAGGAACAACACTTGTGATTTTTACTGTTCATTTTCCAAAAGGAACAACACTTGTGATTTTTGTTGTTCCTTTTCCAAAAGGGACAACACTTTTGATTTCTACTGTTCCTTTTCGAAAGGAACAACACCTGCGTGATTTTTGTTGTTCCTTTTCCAAAAGGAACAACACTTGTGATTTTTGTTGTTCCTTTTCCAAAAGGAACAACACTTGTGATTTTTGTTGTTCCTTTTCCAAAAGGAACAACACTTTTGCTTTCTGCTGTTTCTTTTCCAAAGGAATGACACTTGTGTGTTTGCTGTTTCTTTTGCAAAAGGAACAACACTTTTTGATTTATGCTCCTTTTTCAAAGGAACGACACTTGTTTGATTTTGTTGTTCATTTTCTAAAGGAACAAAACTTTTGTTTCTGCTGTTCCTTTTTCAAAAGGAACAACATTGTTGATTTCTGTTATTCCTTTCTCCAAACAGACAACATTTGTGAACTGTTGTTTTTCCCTTCCTCGAAAGGAACACTACTTATATGATTTTGCTCTCTGTGTGAAACAGCTTGTTCCTTTTGCTATTCTAAATTGAGGATGCTAATTGCTAATGTTCTTTCAAGTCTTTTTGAATACGGCTATGCACTTATGTAATGGGAATAAAAACGCAGCATACGGAAATCAGTCAATCATAAATTGCTATCTTTATAAGAAACCACCCTGAATTGGTGAAAGGACACAGGGAAAGACATGCTTATTCATCATCTTTTGCTTCCATTGCTCTACTAATTCCGTTTTGATTGGTTATCTGTATCATGATGGTCCCTTTTTAATCCTCTTTGATTATCACTCAGCAATAAGAGCAAAGGATCTATACCTTTCTATTGGGATATTAAGACTTCTTCCACCATTCCTACTCTTAAAGGGTGTTGAACCAGCCTTTGTGTATAAACAGGAAAGGCTCTTTATGAAAAAAAAAGTAGGAAGAAAAACATGGTTTCTAAATTGTCAAATTGCAGGATAGGAAGTCTCATTACGAGCTGGCCTACCATGATCATCAGGACGGAAGTGAAGTGGCATTCCCACTATGGCCAACACACCTGGGAAATGGTCCAAAAGGTATATCAAACAAACAACCCTTTGAACAGGAGGTCTCATCACGAGCTGGCCTGCCCACTATTCGCTCCTCCCTCGTGAATGGAATTATGACTAACTGGTCACCAAGCTAGCATAATGGTCTACATTTTGACATTACACAACGTTTCCTGGCATACAAAAAGGACTATGGTTCCAAGGGTGAAACCAAGCTTATGGACACCTGTCGGCAGCAGAGCACTGTTAATGGTATTGAAGTCGCATTTTTACACCAATAGGTAAGAAGATTGCATCCTCTTGTTTCTTATGCTGAGGTAACTAATTACATAATATTACCCAACCATATAATGCATGACGATATATTATGACCATTCATTACAGAACTAGTGACAGTGACCGCATGAGACTCTCTATTTACGGCAAATGTCTTATCCCCGAACTTCCATCAAATCACCACAGTCTCTTACGTATTAAAGCGATGTAACTTTATACCTTGATTTCAGTAATAGGTTGTTTTTGTAAGCATGGCATCTTGCCATACGCTGTTCCTTAAAGATCTTGCGGCAGAACAGGCATTGCTCCTTTATTTGATGGCTGGGACAGCCTATCACATTGCAGGGGGGAGGGTAACCTCATCATTCCCCAGAGCACGTGTCAGTCTGTCATTTGAGAAATTGTGTACTCGGGCACAGCATGACTCAATGGTATTATCTTTTCTACTTTTGTTTTCTTCTGCATGAGTTGTTGTTCAAAGCCATTTCCACTGCATACGCCGTAGCATTATAATTTGAACGAGTGATACGCCATCAACTTCTCTGCATTTCAACAAAAAGCTGTTGTTCCTTTGAGAATTTGCAGTGAAACTATGAGAGGAAGGTCAATTTGCAAAGAACCGCAAGTGTTAACTGTTTTAGCTGCAGCCCAAAAAATCCTGAAAAAAAGCAGGATGGCTGACCTATCTCAACCACCTGAAGGAGTCCAATGAAACAATAGCGATTGAATTTTTATAGAATTTGCAGGAAGACTACTCCATAGTAAGAGGAAGACGAATAACAGTCACTGATGACATAATAGCAGAAGTCTCGGGACTGCGAGCCACTGGACCAGTATGGACGATAAAGAAGGAAAGGCTGCAGAAGATTTTCGAAATTTTTCAGGACAAGGGCCAGAGCTTGACAATTTGAGGAAAGGGGGTGCTGCCAGCAACGCTAGGAGAGTCATGGGCGGAATTAGCAAAAATCATCCAAAGCTACATCACCTGTGAAGGTAGAAAAGACGTGGTAAGACCACGACATCTTAAACTCCTAGTTCTTTTAAAACAAAAATGTTCTATGAATTTACCTGCATTGTTGAATTCACTACTTCATGACGTTGCACGAAGCATGAAAAGAGCACAACACGTAGAGTTAGTCGTCAGCCACCACCAATTAATTCGGTTGATAGTTAACTATAGTTTCAGCCAGTAGTAGAGCAGCTAAGAAGATCTAATTACCATCATCAATGGAGGGTTGGCCACATCCGAACGTCCGAAAAAATGAAAACAAGTCACTAGGAAACCCCAATGTTCAAAAAAACGGAAGTGTGACACTTGCACAACGGAGCAACCTAAAAAACGAAAGAAATCTAAAAAACGGAAACATGTCACCAGCACACCCGAACAACCGGAAAAACGTAGAAAATCAGCCTGGCTCACATGGCTACGAGGGGGCCGGAGAAGCCCCAGGAAGGCACGAGCCAGACAATGGAAATCGAAGATGAACAAATACCAAGCGAGGATAAAGAAGAAGAAGATGATGAGGAAGTAGAGCAGTCCGCAGAAGCAGAAACAGAAGAAGAAGACGACGAGGAAGCAGAGTAGTCTGCAGAGGCAGAAATAGAAGAAGAAGATGACGAGGAAGGATAGCAGTCTCAGAGGCAGAAACAAAAGAAGATGAGGAGGCGGAGCAATCTGCAGAAGGAGAAGAAGAAAAATAGGAGAAATCTGAAGAGGAAGGAGACGAGGGAAGAGAAGCCGAGTAGTCCGAGCAGGAGGAAGGACTGGAACAGCAGGAAGGTAGCCCATTACAAGACCCATTAGGGGAAGATGAATTGGCCAAAATTTTGGCCAATATGGGCGAATATGGCCAACCTTTGAGTCCATCGGACCTCCATGCTGTAGAGAAACTCCATGAGAAAGATGCACCCGAGGAGTCGCATGCAGAAGAGGCGGAAGTAGAAAATTTATTTGTTCATAATGAGAAGATATCAGAAAATGCTGAGCAGGAACAACCCGTTCCTAATCAGAAGGCACCAGAAGAAAGTCCGGAGGAAATAAGGGCAGTAAAAGAGTTAGCCCAAGAAATAACAAAGCCAATTAAGGTTCTTACCCCGGAAAAGCCACCCCAGGGAGAAGATCAAGAAGCTAGCCATAGTCCAAACCGCAGTAAACAACCTGTTGTTCCTTCTGAAGAAATGGCGGAAATAAGGGAATTACAAAAGGAACAACAAAGGTTGTTGAACATAATAGTCCAACTTCACTAGGAGATTAAGGTTCTAAAGGCGAGGCAAAGGGTAAAAGGGATTTCAAGAAGAAAAGGTCTGACCACACCAGTAAAATCCCTTAGGGGCAAGTGGCAGAGAACTAGAATCCATCCCACTGCTCAAAACCCTGGCAAAAGCCAAGCTGTTGTTCCAAATGAAGCTGAAAAGCAGACTGTTGTTCCAATTGAAAACGAATAGCAGTGGGCTGGTGTTCGTGTTAAAATTGAAAAGGATGATAAGATAGTTCAGACGGAGGCACCACCTTCAGGAGTAATAAGGGTTCTGAACTCGAAGCAGCACAATAAAAAATTTTAGGTAAAGGTCCCGGCCTCCATAGCTGCATGGAAAAAGGATCCGAAAATGATAACCCTTCACAAAGGTTTGAAGCAGGCCCAGCAAGAGGCAGGAAAGCTTAGGGAGCAAATGGTCCCCCGAGAAAAATATGGAGAACTATAGTAGCAGCTAAGGAATGTGAACTTATCTGAAAGCCAAGCTTTCGAAGGATGGTGGAAGGAACAAGAGAAAGTTGCAAAGGTAACTCGTAGACTAGATGTAGTTATCAAACAGATGGATACCTTGTGTTCTCTATATAATGACGTCCTAGCATGTAGAGCCCCTGCCAAGAACTATGCCCTATTTCTAATGGAAAGGTATTTACAATTTAAAATAAAGGCTGTTAAAGCAGGTGCTCCCATACAAATTAACATTATAGATGATTTCATAAATCGCTGTAAACATTACGGGGTAAAGGTGCAGAGGTTATTGTGTGAATTTTACTTGCATAACCTTGTACTAGAACAGGAGACCGAGCTGAACCCTGGCCCTTTTGTTGGGGACATTCAATTAAAAGCATTTATCTCATTTGCAGTCAATCAAATTAAATGGCTTAAAGCCTACAACGCTTTTCAAAGACTATAAAAAGGATTAGATCTATGGGTAAGAGCTGAGCCTAGAGACCTACAATAGTTATGGAGGAGACATAGAAATCTCATGAAGGCTCCAAGAGTGATTGAAGCATTAGGACCCATGCATGAAGCAATCATTCGATAGGGACTTGAATACTTTTTCTCTATTAAAGACCCTGTCGTTGAAGCAGCTAAATTTTGATATCAAATATCTAATCCGAATATCCAGCTCAGAGAACCATTAAGTATGAGAATTTTAAACATGCTGCTAACCGATTTCCCCTCTATGGCGAAATTTTTTTGAGGGCACGGCCATCCTGGTAAGGATATAGGTTCCGGAGTCCAATCATTTGACATCCTGCACCTGGATACCAAGCCCTGTATGAGATGCATGAGGTTCAGACAGGCCATTTCTTTGATCATTTAGTTTCGCATCATGGTTGTAGGCCCTCACATGAGATTCCATCTCCAGCCTACTCACTCACTACCTTGCATGTCAACTACAATGTTTTCATGAGCCCATGAAAAAGGGGTAAGCTAGGGGGTGTATGGAGTATGAAAGAAGGTATGTTTTGATGGTTATTTCAGTATCTTTTCATTAGGACATATAAGCCTTTTTGCATTAGAATCTTAGACAATAATAAAGAATTATAACGAAACATGTGAGGTTAATAGAGAACACTGATAATTGTCATTCCTATGTGCAGGAGGGAGGAAAAACAGAAAGCGGCCATCCTAAAGGAAAAGACAAAGATGAATTAACTGTTGTCCCTTCGATGGGAGACCGCGTGAAAACTAGATCAAAATGGACCAACCCAGGAAAGGAAGCGGAGATACCAGCTCGACGCAGAAAAGGAAAGAAGTGACTCAGGATTAATGATTCTGCGAATCCCTCAGGATCTTAGATCTTGAGGGATGACTTTTTTATCTATTTCTGCATCTAGATATCTCCGTCATCATCCTTATATAAGGGATAGCGTTTTTGGCTAGAGGGGGATGACTTTATGTAATTTCTTTTAAGAAAGATCAGGACTATGATCGTTATGTTCTGTTAAGGCTTGAGTTACTATAATTTTACTTCATGGATTAATACAGACTTGGTTACTCTTTTATCTTTGAGCTTGGATCAATCTTAAGCGGTGTACCCCTGGAGGCTAAGGGCTTGGCCCTGGAGGACACTTTCTCTTGTACCATTACGCGTGGTTTCTATGTGGTTTGTTTATCGACGTGATCTGGTAATCTTTTGTGTTTTATAACGTTTATGTTACATGCTCTGTTTTGTTTAACACATTTAATGTTCCTACAAACAAAAATGTTGTATTGACGCTGCATCATGTTACCAATCCTTTAAGTGTTGGTATAATATGGTTAATATCTACAGGATATTGTCATTCCATTACAGGGTTTTATGTGATTCTGCCTTAGCATTACAACATTTATCTTGAAGGTTATGATTTCACACAATTATTGAATCCTTGAATGTTACTTTTTTTGTCTTGAGATGCAATCGTATGCTTTTATTTAGAGCGATAATAGAGTCAGATTAAGCACATTGTGTTTATATGGATTTTAGTGTTGTTCCATCTTGGATCCATAAGTAGTGTTGTTCCATAGTATGTATACATCTTTAAGAACGAAGGATTGATGTTTGGATTGGTGTGAGTTACAACTTGATGAACTTGGTTACTGCTTATTTCTGAATTGTTGTTCCATTTCAATTGCTGTTCCATTTTTGAATTGCTATTGCATTTCAATGGCTGTTCCATTTCAAGATTGCTGATTTTCTATTTTCATTTCTTATTTAGGACGATCTCAAGTTGCAGTGAGCATCGACATCTGCTACTTGGCTCCCAGACCTCTGATCTTTTCTCATCAGTTACGAAAGGGATGGGTTATTGCTACCGAACCCTTGATTGATGTGATGTTTTATTTCATTGCTATTTTCTTTACTTGCTGTTTCATTTCTTATTTATTAAGGATGATCTCAGGCTGTAGTGAGTGTCAGCATCTGCTACCTGGCTCCCAGACCTTTGATCTATTCTCATCAGTTACGAAAGTGATGGGTTATTGCTACCGAACCCTTGACGGATGCATTGCTCTGTGTGATTTAGCTTTTTGTAGTTAAGTTGTAGACATGCATTAATTTACTCTTGTAGTTTTAAACAGTTGTACTATGAGCATTACTCTGACAAATGCTAAGCCTCAGACTGAGACACTCTTTGAAATAGCAAGACATTCCCAGATTGACATATTAATCTGAGGTAACTAGAGGTGAAAGAGACCCTTTTTATAGCTCTACACACGGGAGAATGGAAACATGAGAGGAGGGAGGAAGAAAGGAAATATTGAAAATGAAATAGTTGAGTCTCAAAGGGAGAAGTTTGAAAGTGGAGATGATTCAGATAAAACCTATATAAAAATGACAAAAGGGAAGAAGAAGATGGAGCTGCAAGGGGAATTCCAAAAAATGAAATGCCCTACATTCGATGGGGAAAAGGAGGATGATGCAGAGTCCTGGCTCTTCAACATGACTAAATATTTTCAAATTTATGATTATGAGAGCAACTTGAAGGCAAAAGTTGCCATTAATTAGTTGCAAGAAAAAATTTCTCTTTGGTAGGAGGAGGTAAAAATTGTGCATACTTTAGAGAAAAGAAAATGTCCTCGGAGGAATTTCAGAAATTTTTTAAGTCTCAATACCCAAATGAACAATATTATTATGATAAAGAAAAGGAATTCCTTGAGTTAACATTGGAACAACTAACTATGGATGCATTTGTGGCGAAATGCACCAATTAGTTGTGGCATGTCCCTTTTATTAAAGAGGGTAAGGCCAAGGTACAATGATTTATGAAATTCCTAGCATCCCCTTACAAGGATAGAATTGAGTTCAACAATATTATAATAGCGGATGAGGAAGTAAGGAAATCAATGTTGTGCTACCCTCATTTTTAATATAAGAGAGAATGTTCAAAACCCTCTCAAGGCAAGGATAAAAGCATATCTACGATGGGGCCAAAAAGGCAAAAACCCAGTTATCTTAATTTTTTTGGAAGGGGCCATCAACTGAAGAAATTTAGAAAAGGAAATTAAAACCAGTTGACGCAGTCTCAAACTGGGTCCAAACCCATGGAGTTGAAAAATAAAATGATTAGTGGAGTCAAGAAGAGAGAACTGTCGAAATTCTGTGGGTGTGGGAACCCAATCTATTGAGAGATTTCCTGCATAATCCTAGATTTATTCAAAATATTCAAGTTGCCAACAAGGAAACAATTGTGAATGATATTTCCAAGAACAACCCATTTTATTTGTCAAGAATAAGGATGGTACATTTATAATATGGATTGATTAGAAACAATTAAACAAGTTATGTATTAAAAATAAATACACAGTTCCTCGTATTGATGATATGTTTAATCAAGTAAGGGGGGAAACCATATTTTCATAAATTTACTTAAGGAACGGGTATCACCAACTAAGAATAAAATATGAGGATGTTCATAAGACAACTTTTCAAACTATATATGTACTACAAATTTTTAGTGTTTTTGTTTGGCCTTACTAATGCACCAACAAAATTTATGTGTTTAATGTACAACTTACTTAGTAAATATCTTGATGAATTTGTACTAGTATTTATAGATGACACTTTGGTGTGCTCCAAAATAGAAGAAGAGCATAATAAACATCTAGAATTAATGTTGCAAACCTTAAGAGAGCATGAATTATATGCTAAGTTCATAAAGTGTGAGTTTTTCAAGGACAAAATTCAATATTTGGGACATGTTATTTCAAAGGAATGATTGTTTGATGATCTTAAGAAGGATAGGGCTATTCCAAATTGGCCCATACCTAAGGATGTCTTATTTATCCATTCATTATGGGAATCAAAGGATATTATTGAAGGTTCATAGAGGGGTTTTCTAAATTTGCATAGCCTATTACATCCTTGCAAAAAATAGGATCAAAGTTTGAGTGGACAACCAGATGTCAAGGAAGCTTTGTCAAATTGAAACACTTGCTTACTGTTACCCATATTTTAAAAATTACATACCATGATAAACATTTTTTTTTCGCAGAGCCTTGTTTAGAAAGTTTTAGAGGAGTTTTGGTACATGAAAATTTAGTAGTTGCTTATGAGCATAGGAAGTTGACACCACATGAAAAAATTGTGTTGTTTATGACATAGATCTAGTTGTGATAATACATGCTCTAAAGATTTTGAGACACTACCTATTGGGGAAGAAATTCACTTTCGTAACAGATCATATCAACTTGAAATACTTTTTTAGCCAACCAAAACTTAATGCTAGACAAACTAGGTGGATGGATTTTCTTAGAAAATTTGAATTTGATATTAAACACATCAAAGGAAAGGAAAATAAAATAGCATATGATTTAATCACACATGAACATGCTCTAATGCGTTGTATGTTAGTAGTATTAGGAATTTTTTTTTAGAGAATATTAAAAGTTCAGTGAAAGAAGATCATAAATACCCAGAAATTCAACATAAATTGTAGAAAACAAAAATTTTGGGTTATGCTGAAAACTCTAAGAAAATGTTAATATATAGAAATAGATTTTATGTTCCTAATGTGAGTGATTTTAAACAGATGATAGTAAATGAATATAATAGAACTGTATGAAGGGCATCTTAGATATCATAAAATGATAACAACATTAAGGAAAGATTTTTCTTTTCCATGAATGAAAAAGGAGGTGGAAGAATATTTTTCAAAATGTGTAGAATGTGAGCAAGTGAAGGTAGAACATCAACAACCTCTTCAATTATTTAACCGACTACCCATTCCTGAATGGAAATGGGAGGTGATTTCATTAGATTTTATTAGAGGATTTCCAAAGACAAAATGAGAATGTGATTCCATTATGGTGGTGGTGGACACCTTAAGTAAAGAACCACACCTTATACCTATACAATCTGCCTATCGAACAACAAAAATATCCAATGTTTTCATGAAGGGAATTTTTAGACCACAAGGAGTACCAAATATAATAGTGTTTAATAGGGATCCTAAATTTATTTCTAAATTCTGGAAGGCTCGGATTGGGGGAATGGGAGAAAAATTAATTTTAACATTGCATACCGCCCCCAAATTGATGGATACATAGAGAGAACCAATCAGATTTAAGAGGACATGTTGAGGATGTACATCATTGATGCCTATAAAATGGGAGGATTTTCTGCACTTAGCAGAATTTTCCTACAACAAAAGCTACCAAAATTTAATAAAAATAAGTCCTTCTGAAGAATTATATGGAAAAAAATGCTACAAACCCCTCAGCTATATTTAGTCTGAAGATAGAATAATATTAGGACTAGATGCTTTGCAGGAAATGGAACAAGTGGTGCAGAAAACTAGACTAAACATAGAAACAACACATGATAGATAGAAAATCTATGCTGATAAAAAAAGAACTCATA
This sequence comes from Pinus taeda, assembly GCA_000404065.3. Classification (NCBI taxonomy): domain Eukaryota; kingdom Viridiplantae; phylum Streptophyta; class Pinopsida; order Pinales; family Pinaceae; genus Pinus; species Pinus taeda. The sequence continues at coordinate 43,609 of APFE030682456.1, forward strand.
AGGAATTTAAGATTGGAGATCATGTCTACCTGGATATCATTGTTTTAGGTGGGAAGGAATTTGAATATGAACACCGAGGACGATGTTGGATAAAAAGGAGGGTAAGATGTAATACCCCTTTGTTTTTATGTTTTTCTATTTTTAGATTTTATGTCTAGTAAGCCATGTTTGGTTGAAATGGAGTTGAACCATAACTTAAACTGATGTAATAATTTTTTTTTTTATTAATAAATAAAAAGGTTGGACACTACTTGGGAAAGAAACACTAGAGTAAAGAGATTCTTTCCACATGTGGGAAACTACTAGTGGTGCATGAGATTAAGGTGAATCTTCCCTAAAAAACAATCCTTAAAATCCTTAGAAGGTAATAGATAAGATTAAATGAGATGGAAGAAAAATATCCATTAAATCACTTAGTTGGAGAAAAATGCTAAGTAGGGGTGAATAATGCATCATGGGAGAGAAAGGCAGAATTTAAAGAAAAAAAAAACCTAGGCAATGGGTTGGCATACCTAGAAAGGGAAAGTATTGTGTAGAAAAATCTGCAAGAAATAAGATTATAAAATATATACCATTCTAGAATCAAGATCTTGATTTTCCATTTGCAAGATATCTCAGCTCAGGGGGAACTGGTGGATCAGTTCATGGTAGGGTGGATAGTGTAATTTCTATGTGTAGTGACGTAAATTGGTCATGGTTAGAAATTATGTAGACTTTTAACTTCTGTATATACTGCTTTATGGATATCATACCTAAATATTTCAATTATTTATATGTTTGTGTATATCTTCTCTCTGGAAAAGCATGCATTTTTACTATGGATGTGTTGCCAATTTGTTTTGAGTAGACTATTAAATACATATGTTTCAGTACTTATTAAATTAGGATCATGATGAAAAGTAGTTATGGGTAAAGAAAGTTTACATGTCCAAGTTAAAATCATGATTTATATGTGAAATTGTGTGCAAGTTAAATTGATAGTGTTGGAGAATTTTTAATGATCTTAATAATTCTTGTTATATCTACTTCTTGTGATGATTATGGGTAAAATGATTCATGATTGTGTTCGGGAATCTGAGTGTAACCCTTATTCCTATAAATTTATTATGTTAGAAACCTAGATGCCTCAAATGGGCTTAAAGGGGAAAACATGTTAACCTGTATATCACTAACGAGTTTTTTTATAGAGATTGTCAAGGGCTATCAGATTTTAATATTAAAAAAAAGAGGAAAACCCTATATATAAATTGGATGGAAACCATTTCCTTCAATAGGAGAGATGGGGTGTTGATTTTTTTCAAAGAGAAGATTGCATTTTAAGTTGGAGAATTTCTATTTAAAAAAATATGAGAATTTTCTGGAAAGAGTAAAGGCTATGTAGGATTCTAGGTGTTATTAACTAATGTCAAAAATAAATGCAATAATTTTTCCTTTTATAACTTCTGACCTAATTTATATGATCAAACGGTGTTAAAGTGGAATATAAAGAACATACAGACAAATTTTCACTAGGAAGATGTACAACCAGCATAATGTTTTGAGAATTCAGATACATCTTGCCCAAGAGATAGTCACTTATAGTTTTTAGTTAGAGTAAACATAACATACAATATAGTGTAACTAAATACAACATTAAATCGTTTGGAATGCTAAGAATTATACTAACATTCCTTAGTAATTTGACAAGAGTACCATGTGCTGGCATTATGTTTCTGGTATGGTTATATGTTACAGATGTTGCACTTGATGGCAACACCCATGGCATGGCTCTCAATACGATGAGAATTAAGAAGTACGCAGGAGAAAAGTTCACGGAATTTTATGCAGAGAAAAGTTTATAAAAGTTTATTTCATGTGGAGAAAAGTTCACGGAATTTTATGCAGAGAAAAGTTTATTTCATGTGGGAAAACTTACCTTTCGTCCATGGTAGTTAGTCCTTGGAATTTGAACCTATGGTTTTTTGACCATGCCATCTCGACAGACATGTTGATCCCTAGTATTGAGTTGACGGTATTGGTTTGTTATGGTTTTGGCCCGTGGTATTGGTCCATGATTTGAGGAAGAGCTTGCCTATATCAAGCAAAGGAGATCATTTGGCTTGTGTATGCTTTTGGGCTGAATATCTTAAGATCTGAAATATTGGGTTATTGTTTCAAAAGCTAGATCTATATGAAAGTGAAGTGGAAAGTGAATCTGTGAAGGGTGATCTCTCGAGCACTGCAGCTGCGGAAGTGCGGAGGCGCCGCAAGAGATGCCACAGGAAGCGGCGCAGGAGACGCCACAGGAGGCGCCACAGGAGACGCCACAGGAGGCGCCACAGGAGATGCTGTAGAAGGCGCCACAGGAGACGCCAAAGAAGGCACCGCAGGAGACGCCGCAGAAGGTGCCGCAGGAGACGCCACAGAAGGCACCGCAGGAGACATCATAGGAGGCGCCACAGGAGACGCCACAGGAGGCGCCACAGGAGACACCACAGGAGGCGCCACAGGAAACGCCACAGGAGGCGCCGCAGGAGATGCCACAGAAGGTGCCACAGGAGACGCCGCAGAAGGCGCCACAGGAGACGCCGCAGGAGACGCCATAGGAGATGC
>APFE030682459.1:23993-39362 GCA_000404065.3 Pinus taeda
AATTTTTGGACAGAATTATTTTCTTGTCTTGGTACTTAGTTAGCTCATAGCTCATCTTATCATCCTCAATCTGATGGGAAAACTGAGATAGTAAACAAATTTTTGGAAGGATATCTTCGTTGCTTTGTATCTGATAGACGGACACAATGGGTCAAATGGTTGCCTCTGGCTGAATGGTGGTATAACACTTCCTTCCAGACAACAACAAAAATGACCCCATTTGTGGCACTTTATGGGTATCAGCTACCATCCATCACATCATATTTAAGAGAAAATTCTAAGGTTCAAACAATGGAACATCACATTGAACATCAACAACAAGTCCTCCAACTCTTAAAGGATAACCTCGTGTTAGCACAAAATAGAATGAAACAACAGGCATATCAACATCGCAGTGAAAGAAGTTTTGATGTAGGTGATTGGGTATTCCTACGGCTACAACCATATAAGCAGATGTCCCTCAAGCAAGTTAAGAAGGACAATAAATTATCACCAAAGTATTACGGTCCATAGAAGGTGTTGAAAAATATTGGTACTAGGGGATACAAATTGGAGCTTCCTGCAGCTTCTCGATTGCACCCAGTTTTCCATGTTTCATGTTTAAAGAATGTTATAGGCGACAAGCTCCCAGTTCAAACAATATTTCTAGAACTTGATGAGAAAGGAAAAATTATATTGGAACCAGAAGCAATCATAGAAACAAGAACTCGATAGCTACAAAATCGATCAATTTCAGAGTATCTTATCAATTGGAAGAACTTATCCGTTGAAGATTCCACATGGGAGGATGCAAATTTTATGCAGAAGTATCCAGAACTACTCAAGCGTTGAGGACAACACTTTTTTTAAGGCGAGGGGCATGTTGGGTCCCTATAATACTAGGGATTACCCCATTACTATTGTAGTTATACCCCTTATTAATATTGTTGTGCCCTATTGCCCCCATATTGTTATTACTGTGCCCCATAGAATCCCTCTATTGTTATTTTTGTGGCTTTATATTATTATTGTTAGGTCGGCTGTTTTATATTGTGACTCCTTAGACTCCTATATATAGAAACAAGGTTTTGTCATTTGAATCATCCAAGAATTGTTCATTTATGTAATGTAAAGGAGGTTGCCCCCTCGAAGAGGCTGAATTTTAAGGTGTTGATCTATCTTTTCTATCTTTTTCTTGAGCTGGTTTCATAACATATTCATTGTGTTGTAATATGCTTAACATTAGGTTGTAACCTACCATAATCACATATAATTAGCACAACACGCAAACATCTCATAAAACAAGAAAATGGGACACAATAACCTTCAACCATCTTCTATTAATGATTAAAAGGAGCACTGAGCACAAGGTTAGATGATTACAATATCACTTCATCTTGGCTCACTAGCCTAAACATCATAACATTAAAATATCATAGCAATAACGCTAAGCTAAAAAATACTAATTATGGACCAACCCATAATTACCCAACTAACAAACCACTTAGTTATTCTACCATCCAACTTGAATCCATTTGACATCTGCTTGTTTATACATAGTTACATAATCCAAAGCTAACTTTTGAATCATCCAAGAATTGTTCATTTATGTAATGTAAAGGAGGTTGCCCCCTCGAAGAGGCTGAATTTTAAGGTGTTGATCTATCTTTTCTATCTTTTTCTTGAGCTGGTTTCATAACATATTCATTGTGTTGTAATATGCTTAACATTAGGTTGTAACCTACCATAATCACATATAATTAGCACAACACGCAAATATATCATAAAACAAGAAAATGGGACACAATAACCTTCAACCATCTTCTATTAATGATAAAAAGAAGCACTGAGCACAAGGTTAGATGATTACAATATCACTTCATCTTGGCTCACTAGCCTAAACATCATAACATTAAAATATCATAGCAATAACGCTAAGCTAAAAAATACTAATTATGGACCAACCCATAATTACCCAACTAACAAACCACTTAGTTATTCTACCATCCAACTTGAATCCATTTCACATCTGCTTGTTTATACATAGTTACATAATCCAAAGCTAACTTTCATACCATGGGAATTACCATGAGAAAATAGACTACTGTTGCTAATATAGACCAAATAAAAAACTAGTTTGATATGCAGTCAAAGTTAATCATTTTTACCCAATCACTTCATGTGGCATTCCTTACTATGTAGTTCTCCTTTCTGTGCGTTACTACCACAACCAATCTAGCCGCTAATCTCTTTGCACTATTTCAGTTCCACCTTTTTGCACACACCTCCCAAATTTGCCTCAAAACTTCAACATTTCTTCAACTTCTTCTTTCCAAAACTAACTTATCCCAAAATAATAATATCTCATAATATTTTTAATTTATTGATGTTTTTTTAATATTAGTAGATTTATTTATTTTTAAATTTAATTTTTTATCTTATGACTATAAATAGAAAATTTGCATATTCTTTTTTAATTCTTTACTATCAGTGAATAAAATTTTAAAATAACTATTTACATTTTTAAATCTATATTTATGTTTACTTTTTCACATTTACCTAACTTAATTATGAAATTAAAATACAAATTATTTAATAAGTAAAAGTAACCAATAACATCCCATTATTTATTAATTAAAAAAAATGATAATAATCCATATATCAATCATATTCAATAATCATACTAATTACATTTTAAATCTTATTTTTTTTCCATTTATCACTAACACTTATCCATTTACATTGTTCATACCTGTGGCCTACTAATATATCCCAAGCTTTTAAATGATATCAGGAATGATAAGGCTAGCACGTAAGAAATCATATAAATTGTCGACGGCATAGTTATATGGTTTTCCGTTAACTGGACAATATTTCAAATGGAAACAATGATATTTCTATCGCTTGTCAAGGAATGTGGAGTTTTGGATCTAAGTACAGTTGCGGTGATATATTCTCGGCTGAAGGGGTTGCTTACAAACATTCGATTTCCGAAAATGATTGTTAAATTTGAAGTAATTGTCGCATTTCAATTCGAAAGCTTAGTGCTAGTTAATGTAATTTTAGTTTTTCAATAGAGATAAATTAATTTATCTTTCCTAGCCTATAAAAATGAAAAATAATTTAAAATTTTTATGCCTATATGACATCTTCTACATTCATATCTCAAATAAAAAATCTCATATTCATGCCACCACTCACTCCATGTACACATAAAGAGTATTGATTCATCAATATTACAATATATATAACAATATTACAATATATATGTAACACCCTAGAGAAAAGTAAATATTTAATTTATTTTTACTAGAGTAATTTGGTAAATGAGAAGCTATGTGAAAACTTTAGTAGAATTTAAAATGTTAAATTATTTTATTTTGATTTTATTTAAACTAAAACAGTGATGGTTAGTCATGGAATTTGGTTAGTCATGGAATTTACAGGGAGAAGTCACTAAGTGAGAAGTTTTCACTCACTAAATAGTTGGACAATTTGACAATTGGAAGACAATTATTCCTCTCTCTAGAGATAATAATCTCATTTGGGACAAGGAAGCGAGGAGGAAGGGCAAGAGGAACCTCAGGCAACTAAGAAAGAAGAGAAAGAAGATTAATCCCCTTGAACAAGACGTTGTTAAGGGAGGCAAGATGCTGCCATTTAGTGTGTTCTTGAGCTAATTGGGGACCAATGGAAACCCTAAGATAGATTTGAGATCTGTGAGTTCCTCGACCGGACTTGTATAGTCTTGATGCCTTTGGTCAAACTTGGTGGATTGTTGTTAATCAACTGTTCTGGGAGTGAAAACTTGATCGGGGGGAGAACTGGACGTAATCATCATTCTCATTGGCTAGGAGGAGTGGTCTTCTCCTTTGTGAAATTCCTTGGTAGCCTAATGTGAAGAAATAAGTACTTTGTGTGGTTAAATTTCTTCTTTTTTTAAGAAGAGGAATTGTTGCTATAAGTGGCAGTATGTATTGGAAGCTTTATACAAATTATGTTCTAAAATTATTTTCTGAAAAGGCTTGATGTATTTCTGGTTAAACTAGTAGAATATGGAATTTCAGAAGGGTCTTGCCACACATGAAGTAGCATGTAAGAGAAACAAATAAATATTTCCTAGAAGCGGTTCAAACAAATATAACTTGAAAACTACAGTTTATTGTACAATATATCATCTCTTATTTATTTCTACATTCTTTCCAGGAGAATCTAGTATTAAGGAATGAGAGAAAAACTAATATCAGTGGGTTTTGGATATAATCTTGTAAGATAAGAGGATTATATCTTGACTTGAGTCAATGATTTTTGAAAATTCATAATCAGTCCCTTTACTCTCTAGAATAATATATAATAAGAGATTCTACTATCAACAGAGGTTGCATGTATACAATATATTGTATGCACATAATCGATATTAGAAACCCTTTCTTTGACTATATATCCAAAAGAGAAAATAAAAAGATTATTCTTTACAAGTATCACAATCACTTAAAGTGTATATCTAAATCCTCATACAAATCAATAGTAGTGAAACTTACCTAAAAACAAATATAAAACTGTGTTAGGAACAAACTTCTTAACCAAACTTATTAGTCCTACATAAATGCTACAAAAGAATGAATTTACAGGTAGTTTCTTCTATCTTCTTGTATCAGTTACCTATCAAAGGGTGTGGAGTAATTGTTAACGATATATAGCAACTTATGAGTGGATCTAAATAGTAATAAGTGTCTTGTTGAGCACTGGTAGCAATAACATCAAAGGAATAGACTGGGCATGCCTCCATAACAATACCATTTCTGCTATAACGTAGGATCAAAGTGCAAGTAAACCAAGCTATGTCAGGTCATCTGACATACTATGAAGAGGTAAATTTTTTATAGGCTAATCATAAAGGAAGAATTAAATACTCTTATATGCATAATAGAGTAATCATAGATTAATCAAAGAGGCACAATACAGGTACATGATTAGAATTATAACGAAAACCAAATCTATAAAAACAAAAATAGAAAAGCAATCATTGAAACTAGGCAAATATGAGAATGGAAACCATGACCTAGGATCGGAAACAATTATTCAAATTAAAGAAAATACACAATAATACATGAGGTTGCGACATTATTTAAAGTCTGAACATAACATTAATATAACCCTTCTACAAGAATGAAACAATTCCAGATATGATCATTTCGTTGGCCAGGTCTCAGAAAAGGAAGAATTGAAGACCCATGAAACTAAAATTATAAGAATCTGTTGTTATATATATACTATGAACACAGATGAACCTTTTGAACCCTAACTTTTACTGATAAATTTATTCAAAACCCTAGGGCTCGTAACCTACTACTGTCTAAACATTTAAGGCAATGATGGAGGACTTTAGTTGAAAGGGAATAAATTGAAGCACTTGGGACAAAGAGAAAGCAATCGATTAAGCATGTCATGCCGAAAGTCAACTCTGTTATATTCAAGGACATAAGAAAACTGGAGGGGATGGGAACAACTGCAAAACTCTCACCTGCACGAATAATCCCAAGTGAAAAGAATAAACTAAAGTATTTGTGCCAGAATTGAGAATTATAAAAATCATGGACTCATAATCTGATACTATTACCTTGAATTAACTCATCACAATGAAATGATATCTATGCACATAATCAAATAGAGAATTAAATAAAATTATCGTGAACCCTGTAAGGATGCATTATCTCAATGAAGAACATGAGTAATCAAGAAGGAACCTTTACATGGACTTTCCTGGACAAATTTCGTGGAACCTAGTGCACCATAGATACTCCTTCGACTATATGAGTCATAGCCTCCTGCTAGGGTTTCAATAGTAGTAGAAAAAATGATGTATATAGTGATGTAAATATTATGCTTTGGAAAATAGAAAACGTTATGAGAGATTCTACTTACATGGTTAATTTTGATGGAGGGGAGGACCCCAAATCTATCAGGATTGTTACAGGGACTCCACAATGAAATGACGGACAACATGATGGCAGAGTAGTCGGCGAGGCGAAGAGAGGGAAGTTACGCTTAACCACCTTGCTGTGAGTAGGACAGTTAGATGGAATCCCCAAGGAAATCGATGGTGAGATTGAAACCTCCATTAAGACATGCAGATTACAAACTAAGGATGCCACCTGGAAAGTTGAGAGACTTCTAGTAAACTCCAAAAATAATTTCATCCAATGATAATTTGAACCCAAAATACTGTAGAAGTAAAATCATGTCAATCGTAAAGTATATCAAGCATTCAAGGTAATGTCAGTGGGTAGAGTTATCATGGTTGATAAGTGTAAAGGGTGGCTTACCTAGAAATAATCTTAAAAACACGTGAGGTTAGTGTATAAGGTAGAAACCTAAGTATAATTCCAAATTTCCTCGTTATATGATGATTAATCATAGTGAAAGCCCATTATAAGAGGGAATGGAAATAATCTCACATGGGTAACATAATAATATAATAATGTTGTATATGAGTTATTTTTTTTTGGTAAATCTAGGGTAGATGTGTTACATGTGGTATTAGAGCTGAAAGGTTCATCAATGTGGCATGTTTGACGAAAAATGGTAAAACACTACGTTGTGTTCCATGGAAAGGGATAATCTAGATGTGAGTATAAGGAAACAAATTCCATTATGCAAGTCAAGGTACCTTTATCTACAAGAACTGTTATGTTGGGTGCCTAGGAGAAACAACCATCTACTTGGAAGATTTATTAAAAACACATGATCATCAGTTACTCGCATTAGATAGTGAGTCAGAAAAGAGAAGTTTGTGATTTATGATGTTGAGATAGTTTATGAATAGACAAATCAAAAAATGTATACAAGGGTACACATAGTACAACAAATTTTTTATGTTATAGATATGTATTAAAAAAAACAGGGTGTTACCTATGAAATCACTCTAAAAGTTTGGGATTATCCAAAAAATGGTTACTTGTTTTAAGTTTTAAGATCCTTTTGATATTTGGTAAAATTATGTTTTGATAACCTTATGAGATCAGTAGCTAAGAGATGTTTAATTAAAAAATATACTATCGACTATTAAAGGAGGAGACATATATGAAGGGAATATAAAAAGAAAAATATTGGTAAATAGTAAGTAACTATTATGTACAGTTGGGAAGCCATTATCAGAAGGTTATAGATTACCTTCTCAACACACATACTAGACGAGTAACCAAGAACTTGGCTAAGGTAGTGACCGAGGGAGTAGAAAATAATTAAGAAGCATATGTTCTCTATTAACAATATTCAAAACTAAAGTCTTTCATGAAATCGCTAATGTTGAAATTATTGTGCAACCTGTAGATTGAGTTTACTCTGTCATAAAATGTTTCGAGTGGGATTAAAAGACTCCAGTAATGTTGTGAAACACTTAAAATAAAAGTGCATTAGAACATATTGGAAACAAATTTAATACATAAGATAAAAACTTATGGTACCAGGGAGGCTCTGTTTGGCTACATGTAATGATAATTTTGCCAAAACTAAGTGGGATATAAAACACTTATAATTACAAAATGAATGAGCTAAATAGAATCATCTTGAGAGATTGGTGGAAATGGTTGGAATTGTTTGGTGTGTTATATTCTTTCCACGACTAGCTTGACGTATGAAGCAAAGGGTTAAAGGGGGGGCGATAGAGCCCTCTTCGTTGCGCCGGATGCAGTGTGGGGGTCTCAGGACGCCCCCCCTTTCGGGGGGTTTGCAACGGGGTGGTAACCCCCTTGCATGAGGTTTGAGGTAGCACCCCAATATTGTTTTTTGGACCCTATATTAGGTAGGCGGACCTACCTATGGTTTTGTGCATGGGTTTCAAACATGGTTTTGGGCATGATGGTTTTCTATCCATGGTATTTTGTAGATTCGGTCAAGGGAACTACATTTATGTTCTAATCCAGGGCTAATGGATTGGGGTTTATGAATTATTTGACATGTATATATATTTATTGTAACATTGAAAGGAATATAATGAAAAATCAATCTGATAGTGTCGGTTTTGGGATCCAGGAAAAATATTTGTGTATTTGTTTTGTGTTTCTCACTATTGCATATTTTATGTTTTTTAATAATTCGTTTGTTGGTAATTTCTTTATAGGGTTAAAACCTACATTTGGTATCAAAGATGTTTCGGCTTCAAGGGGAAGCCTTTGTTGCTGAGGGGTTTTTCTCATGCCTATCATAGACCATGTTTAGTGGGAGATCTGTGGGATCGATTACTGTGGTGAAAGAAGATGATGAATAGTGGAAAGATAGAAATCAAGAAATTTAATGGTCAGATTTTTGAGTTGTGCAAACTAAAGATGGAGTATCTACTGGTGGATAAAGATCAATGGATCATGGTAGATCTAGGTACTAAACCAACGGAAATGTTAGACTCAAACTAGGGAAAGTTGGATCGAAAAGAAAAGAGAAAAATACAGTTGCATATCTCATTTTCATTATTGTTTAATGTATTAGGGGAAGCTAAGACACAGGGTTTGTGGGACAAGTTAAGGACTTTGTACCAATGCAAGTCTTTGGTGAAAAAATTGTTCATACATGAAAAGCTGTATAACCCAAGGATGAAGGATGGGGACTCAGTGAAAGAGCATATGAACACATTTAATACAATGGTAAGTCAGTTGTTATCTATTGATATTAAAATTTCAACTGAAGATAAGTGCATCAATTTTTTGTGTTCTCTACGAGATTCGTGGGATAGTCTGGTCGTTGCAATAGGTAGCAGTACAACTACCTTGAAGTTTAATGAAATCGTCTCATCCTTATTTTCAGATGAGATGAGATGAAAAAATATGGAGTGCCAGAATGGAGATGCATTGTTTGTATGAGGATGGTCCTAGAACAAAAAAAAAGTCATTGAGTGGGAAATATAAATCTAGAGGGAGATTTAAATGTATAGTAAAATCTATAAAGGTGTGTTGGAAATGTAGAAAGGAAGTGAAATTACAAAAGGGTTGTAGATCTAAAGCTGATGAGAAAGGAAATGGATATGATGATTCTGCTTCTTCAAAGGCAAAAACCACCTCAGATGAAGGTGGGGATGTGTAATTGGCTTCTTCTTCAAGTACATATGTAGATCATGAGGCATGGTTGATTGACTCAGGTGCATCCTTTCACTTCACTCCCCATAAGGAGTGGTTATATGGGTATGATAAATATGATGGTGGTGATATATTCTTAGGGGATGATAGAAAGACTAGAATCGTCAGACGCAGAAAAGTCAAGCTAAAGTTGCAAGGTGGAAGGATTAGACCAGTTTTGAGTGTTCTGCATATTCCTGCATTGGCCATAAATTTGATTTCTGTAAGCAAGATGGATGATGGAGCTGTAAAAACAATGTTTGAGAAAGATAAATACAATATGGTTTAGGGAGAACTAGTATTGATGAAAAGAGTTCAAACTGGAACTCTGTACAAGCTTCTAGGTATTACTGTTATTGATGGGTGCAACAGTTTTGTGGTTCTTGAAAGTGAAGCAAAAAATCTAGCAGTCTCTCAATAAAATACCATGTTATGGCATAAACTTCTTGGACATATTGGAGAGAAGGGACTTTGAATACTTTATGGTAATGGTATGGTAGAAGGTATGATTGGGCGAGTTTCCTCTCTGGTGCTAAGAGGGCGAAAATGATATTAGAGCTTGTGCACAGTGATGTGTTTGGACCTGTGTCAACTCAATCATTGGGTAAGTCTGTGTACTATGTATCATTTATATATGACTTCTAAAGGAATACATGGATATATTTCCTTAGGAAGAAATCTAAAGTCTTTGACAATTTTAAATAATTTAAGGCTCTGGTGGAAAAAAAGACATAAAAGAAGATAAAAGTGCTGAGGACATACAATGGTGGAGAGTTTTGAAAGAAGGAATTTGAAGATTTCTATAAGAAGTGTGGTATAGCATGGCAAAATACTACTCCAAATGAACCTAAGAAAAACAAAGTTTCATAATGAACATGACATTCATGGAAAATGCAAGAATCATGCTTGGTGGTGTTGGGTTAGAGAAAGAACTCTGGGCAGAGGCTGTGGAGACTACATGTTACCTGGTTAATAAATCACCTTCATAAACGTTGGAGGATAAGTCTCCATAAGAGGTATGGACTGGTAAGGAACCCTGTCTTTCACATCTGAGGGTATTTGGTTGTCATGCATTTGTACATGTTCTAAATGAGAAAAGAACCAATTTGGATAGTAAATGTGAAAAGTGCATCTTTATTGGGTATACAAATGGTTTAAAAGGTTATAAGTTTTGGAACCCAGAAACAAGTAAGGTTGTGTACAATCATGATGTGGTTTTTAGAGAGATAAAAGATGTTATTAAACATAAATTCCTACCAAAGGAACCTGGGAAGATAGAGTTTGAGCTAAATGAGGAAGAAACAAAATCTACAATAGAAGAGGAATGAGAAGATGAAGAGACAAAATCCAACTATGAGAAGATCAGTTCACGAAAGAAGGAAGCCATAAAGGTATAGTCCATCTACTTTTTGTTTAAAGATTACCTTATCTATCACTGATGATGATCCCATAACTGTGAGTTACGCAATAGATTTAGAGGATTGAAAACTCTCGAAAGAGGCTATGGTTTATGAAATGACATATTTGGACAAAAATGAGGCTTGGAATTTGGTGGAGTTGTCGGGTGGAAGGAAACCCATTGAAAGAAATGGGTGTTTAAGAAGAAGATGAATGTAGAAGGAAAGGTGGAGAAATACAAATCTTGTTTGTAGCAAAAGGTTATTCCCAGGTGTCAGGAATTGATTTTGGTGATATTTTTTCTCTTGGTTCCAAGGTATCTTCTATTAAATTTCTTTTATCTATTGTTGTTGCTTTTGATTTTGAGGTAGAACAAATGGATGTGAAGACAAAATTTCTTCATGGGAATATGGAAGAAGAGATCTACATGAAGCAACCCGAAGGCTTTGCAGTGAAGCGTAAGAAAGAACTAGTATACAGGTTAAAAAAGTCTCTGTATGGGTTAAAATAGTCACCAAGGATGTGGTATCATAGATTTGATACATTTATACGAGGACTTGGCTTTACCAAAAGCAAAGAAGATCACTGTGTGCATTTTAAATTAATTAGTGATCGTGTTATTTATCTGGTCTTGTATGTGGATGATATGTTGCTGATTGGAAATGGAAAATAGATTATCTAGGAATTGGAGGCCCAATTGTCCTCCAAATTTGACATGAAGGATCTTAGTGCTGCAAACTATGTTTTGGGTAGGGAAATTAAATGATATTGGGAAAAGAGGAAGCTCTGGTTAAACCAGAGGAAGTATGTTGAGACAATACTGCAGAGGTTTAATATGGAGGATAGTAAACCAGTGAAAGTTCCTATTCATGTAGGTGTAAGTTATATGCTAAATAATGTCCCAAGACATAAGAAGAAGAAGAGGAAATGTCCTTTGTTCCATATGAAAGTACGGTTAGTAGTCTGATGTATGCATTGATATATACTAAACTAGACATTGCATATGCAATGTGAGTATTCATCATGTTTATGTCAAAACCAGGAAAGGAGCATTGGACAAAAGTGAAGCGGATTTTTAGGTATTTGCATAGCACTAATGATTATGGTCTATGCTACCAAGGAAGACCAGGATTGGATAGAGTTTTGGACATCCGTAGCTTTGTTGATGCAGACTAGGCTGAAGATCTAGATCGGAGAAGATCTACAAGTGGGTATGTGTTTAACCTATTTGGAGTTGCAGTCAGTTGGATGAATAAGAGACAATATGTAGTGGCACTTTCAACTATAAAGGTAGAATAGATGACACCCACTCATGCAATCAAGGAATCTGTTTGGTTGCAGAGATTGTGTTCAAGTATGGGGTTAGTACAACGAGCTATAAGGATAGAATGTAACAACCAAAGTGCAATTTTCTTAGTAAAGAACTTTCCTTATCATTTAAAGATGAGGCACATTGATGTTTAGTATGACTTTGTGATGGATATGGTTGAGGATAAAAAGGTGTTGTTGGTAAAGGTGGAAACTTTGAAGAAAGTTGCAGATGCATTGATGAAGTCTGTTAGCATTGAGAAGTTTTCTTGGTGTAGAGAGGCAATGGACATTGCAGGGTTGGACCAATCACTAAACTCTCTTATGAGGAAATAAAACAAAAAGTGGGAGAATGTTGGGTATGTGTTATATTCCTTCCATGAATAGCCCCACGAGTGAAGTGAGGGGTTAGAGGGGGGGTGGTGATCCCCCTATATGGGGTTTGGGGCAACGCCTCGAGATTTTTTTTTTGGACCCTATGTTAGGTGGCCATATACCTATGGTTTTGTGTATGGGTTTCACACATGTTTTTGGGCATGATGGTTTTTTTCCTATGGTATTTTGTCGATCCGGTCAAGGGAACTACGATTATGTTCTAATACAGGGTTAGTGGATTGGGGTTTATGATTGTTTTGTCATGTACATATGTGTATTGTAACATTGAAATGAATATAATCAAAAACCAATTTGGTAGTCCCGATTATGGGATCCAAAGGAAAATATTTGTGTATTTGTTTTGTGTTTCTCTCCATTGTATATTTTATGTTTTTTAAGAATTCGTTTGCAGACAATTTCTATACAAGGTTAAAACCTACAGGAATCCTTCTACCAACTAAACTTCAACAACTAACATGACAAACATTAACCATAACAACGAAATATTATTATGTATATAACTTGGGATAGTCTAATGTGGAAATACTTAACCAATATAAATTAGTTCAAAAATTTATGAGAACAAGATGGTTGTGGAGTTAATAATTAAGAGTTCTTCATGAAGTGAGTCAGAAAGAACAACTATAACATTTACAACGGTGGAATAGCTGACACAAAAAAGAAAAAGAAAAAAATATTGTTTAACCTAAAGTGGCCATTATCATAATACCTTGCAAGGTATGAAGATTAAACTCAAAAAAGATAAAATGACAATATATTTGAAATTTTAAGTTGCAAAATGTATATATATATTAAGAATAATAATAAATAGCATTTGTGTCACTTCAAGAAACCCTACATTTTGGAACTGTGTTGTCGCTATTCAAAAGATACCATCTTTATACCAAAATTTATCCAACATCACAGTAAGAGTTAATAGTAAAACGTGGAAAGTTTTAAGGAAGGAAATACAATGACCTCCATGAAAAGAATCCGAATAGTTTGAAATTCCTGTACTTTATGGATAAAGGAGAAGTCCAAGATTTTCGTGAGTAACAGGCTCATAAACTGGGATTGTGGCATGATTTTCCAATCAATCTAATTTATAATAGGCATGTTATCGAGAAGGTTGAATTAATTAAAATATGATGAGTAGAGAAGCTTGACTTATTAGAAATGATTGTTGATTGTAATTTCGTTACTTGAATTGATCTGAAGCGTAATAGGAAAATAAACCAGGGAGCCAATGTCGTAATGGTAGTAATTGCCAAGGTTGAGAAACTCCAGTTTGGCATGCGGTATTCATATCAAAATGATTTCCTGTTTCTTTGATTGTGTATTCTTTTCATTTCTGGTTGTAGCTTTGCTTTTAACACAAATATTCAGTTGGAATCGGTTATATTAATATTTTATTTTACCGGGGTATAAGCTATTTTCATAACTTCTGGACTACACGACATAGTATACAATGAAATCAGTATATAATTTCCTCATACGAAAGGTAAGGGAAATTTTTAAATTCTTTGAAGCACATTTTAATAATGATAACTTCAATGATAACTTCATTACGTACATGAACTAAATGAAAGATGATAACGTTGTGTATGTTCATAAAAATATTTCATGAATTTGTATGTTTATTGCTGGGAACTAATTAAAAAACAAGCCAATAGGACAAGAGGCAATGGAAGCCTAAAAGCCATCGAGGCAATGAAAACCTAAAAGCCATCATCATGAAAGTGTATGAGATTATTTTATTATAACATAACATAAAAGTAAGATTCAAATGTCCATTATTTTATATCATTTTTAAAAATAAAATATCAGAGTTCACCTCCAACATGTTTTACGATACTTTCATAATTTTTATAATTCTTCATACTAAGGTTAAAAGGAATTCTTTATAATTTTTGTAACACATTTTAATGACGATAAATTGGTTGCGTAAATGAACTAAATTAAAGGTAATAACGTTGTGTATAGAACACCCGTGGAATAGAAAATCCGGCCATTCAGACAGTCGTCGAACAGAACACCCATATTGGGCATTTGGACACCCAGCGACAATGGAACCACTTGCATGTATTACACGTGCTAGTTCCTGCATATGCGACGATGAATCTACTTGCTTCAAAACAAGATATTGTAGCATGCTATAGCCGTTTTTGAGATCTAGTATCGGCAAGTTTTGTGCAAAAATTTACAGTGAAATGTATGAAGTCAGTTGTATCTAATTAGAGCAAATGTTGTTTGATTTGTATCGGTTTCAGCACGAACCGTAGCTAGAATTCGACAATTTTTGTTTCAATATGTAGAAGGATTGTTAATTTTGTAGAAATTGACATCCAACTGAAAAATGTAAGCAAACCCTAAAGCTAGCTAGAGCAATTACAGGTTGATTTTGATCAGATTCAGTCCAAATTTGATCTCAGTATGTAATATTATGCATAACGAGTTGTGCGTGTTTGTTTTTCCATAAAAATCTTACGGAACAAATGGCGTTTTGCTTGGATCGGGTCCGTTACAAATGCTGGTCGGAATCCAAAGAATTGGCCTCTTAGGATGTGTAGTTACAGTCCATAGGTTTTTTTTTGGAGACTCATTGCTTCGGAAAGTAAAGCCCTAGACAATTTGGGATATTTATTTTGTGCATAAGTGGAATTTTTGGAATTATCTAATTGAAAAAGAATTGTCATATTTAATGAAGAGATTATGTGAAATTCTTTTAGCCTGGAAATTTTGATTCGGGTTTGCAAGCGGAGGAAGCAGGGTTTAGGGCTGAATAGAACGATCCATTTTGTTGAGAAAACCAATAATTTTGGTCTCAGTCATGGCTCTTTCTGTGGATCGTGAACCATCTGTATTTTTTGAGTGAGCACGATTTCATTTTGCTTAATTTTTTAATTTTTTTTAAGTTTTTTCATGTAAATTTAAGGATCACTTGAAGAATGAATAAAATTGAATCATTAACATTTTTATAGACAAGGTAATCTGTAAGACCTTTAGGTTACAAATATGCCAATCTTATTTGTTTCTATGAATAAATTATATCTGTGCACTGTCATCGCACAAAGAGAAGCTAGGTGCTCCACAGCCTTGGTGGGGGGAGATCTTTAACACTTTTTTATGTGTGTGTTTGCGCAAAGGTAAAGAGACAAGAAAAATAGTAAGTCTATTTCTTTTAATTACAAGAATGTGCCTC
>APFE030682459.1:40085-83193 GCA_000404065.3 Pinus taeda
ATATATATATAAACAAATTTGGGAAAATAGTGGACTCCCAAGCTTGCATGCAATCCACATGTATCCCCTTTTCTTCTTTTGTAAATGATACTTGACCATCCTTCTTATCTCAATCCACATGTATCCCCTTTTCTTCTTTTGTAAATGATACTTGACCATCCTTCTTATCTCAGCGCGTTGGCCCTTGTCGATTGACACTACATCTTCTTCTCACAGTGGATAGATTTATTCCCAATTTAGCATAATAAAAAATAAATTGAAGAGGGGTGGAGTAACTAGGTAAAGAGCCTGTTGATAATTCGGTTCCTAACTGACTGAAAGCTTAGATTTCAGTGAAAGCTTGTTAATATAAAAATAGAAAAGCGTTCAAATAGATAAAAGAACATGGTAACATATTGGACTATGAGCATTAACCATTAAACTTACCTCACTTGAAGCAATTCTCACAGTCAATCATGTCTTTTTTGCAGAGATTCTTACACATGTCTTTTCTCTAGTATGTAGGATGATTATTCTACATCTTTTCTGCAGCAACAATGATTCTCACTAATTGTTGCATGTCTTTTCTCTATGATATAGGATGATTATTGCAGGTCTTTGCTGCAGGATGAGTACCAAAATAACCTTTTTTACTATGATATATGATGATTATTGTAGGTCTTTGTCGCAAGTAAGTGAAAGTTGAGATGGATATTTCTTTGCAACAAAAGCTTGCAAGTTTGCAACTAAGACGAGTTAGAGCGCTCAACCAAGAGGTAAGTACATAACTGCCAACCCTGCTCTGCTAATCTATTTGGAAGACAATAATAATCTATTGGAAGAAAATAATAATCTATTTAGCTTGCTCACACTCAGACCTGGTAGAATGCATGCACATCTTCTGCTTGCACATCCTCACAATATCAATGTGCTTCCCTAACGCACCATGAGTTACGAAAAGAATATGGGTGAACCCAAGGAGTTGTAAGTGAGCGTTTTAGCTACTTCAATGGATTACCAGATAACCAAGCTACCAACTACCCTTTCTTTTTGTAATCGAACATTTTTGTAATCATTGTGTTTTAGCTACTTCAATGGATTACCAGGTTTATAGTCCAAATAACGGTTGCAATGTCCATGCACTATAGGTCGCGGCAATGTACATGCACTGCAAGTGGCGGGCTTCATGCTTCTTGGTCAACAACCTTGCCAATCTACATACATGGTTGTTGTAGGCAAAAAAAGACTTGGCATAAAATCATTTGTCCCAATATTTGGTCATTGAAAACAAACTTTGGGTAAAAGCAGTGTCCCAACATTTATGCAACCAGACTTTGGATAAAATAGCCATGTCCATTGTAATGCGCCTCGAATGTGCCTCGAAACAAGTGATGTTTCCAATAAGAGGTGCAAGTGAAAGTTTTGGTTAAAATTTCATTGCGCGAAATTGAAATGCCCAAACCTTAGCTTAAATTTTGCTGAACAGGGTGGTCAACGACAACTATTAATTGGTCAACGCTCAATCGAACGCTATAGTCCATTCTATGCCGGAGGAAAGGACTAATAAGAATAGAAACAAACTAGACCAGATAGCAATATAGTGGAGCTACCAAAGAAAAGGGAGAGCGTAAGATGGGAAAGATATTGTATAAAAACAAAACCATGCATATATATAAGCATTATAAATTAACATGACGATGGATGTGTATATTGATACTCTAAGGTGTCTATCGTCATAGTGAAATTTGAGACTATGGTAAAGACGATACTTATGTCTGTTGACATGGAAAGGTAGTACGTCACCAACCAAGAATGTCCAAGATAAAAATGTAAAAAACTTTGAGTTGAATTTCATAGGCACAAATGGGGTTTAGTAAAATGGTTTATTAAAAAATAATATATATTTACCAAACCAATATATAACATGATAACCACACTAACTGAGGCTATTAGCCGGTGTAGAAGATGCAGCGAGACAAAACCCATAGCTGGGGCGCATGTAGCCCCAGAAAATTTAAGCAATAATTGCAATATAAAGTAACATGTAAAGAGAACTATGAAAATTCAAGGGCAAGGAAAAACATACAATTGCAAGCTTGGAGATTTAGTTTTATTATAAGCATGTCTCATTACATAGTGTGAGACCTAGAGTTGTCTTAGTACTATGGGATAATATTTTAAAAAAGGGGAGATGTAATTAGTAAAAGGAAAACCCTAGATTATAAACCCATATTAAACCTTCTACATGAGAATTTAATTAAAGAAAAAAACTAGTGGATAGTTAATGTGGCTAAGACTAGGACCACTTGAACCGGAGACAAAGATGATACCTACCAAAGGTAGTAAGATGAAATAATTGTTTTAGAATGCTATAATAGTTGGTGTTATACGTTGTGATGTTGCTAAAAAAAATCAGTGGTTGCAAGCCATCATTTGGACAAGGTAAAGCAATTTTCCTTGAACTTAAAAGAACCAAAAATAAAGATGACTACTATGTGAAATAGTCCCATAGGACAATTGACTACTGTTGTGAAAGGCAAAACTACTAATGGCTGACAATCCAATCATAGTAAAAATACTCTACTGATAACTAAGGTAAAAAGTATGTTAGGATATGTTATGCAGGAAAAGATCTAGTAGGAAACAAATATTTTTATTTTTATTTTTTTGGGTTGAGAACCCAATCTCCAATTACATTCCAACATCGAACTCTACCAATTCATGAGTTAAGTCAAGTAAATGCTCAACACACAATGCCAGGCCATGGGACAGGAATACATAAGGATGCACTACACAAGTATATACAAGAGCAAAATAACATATAATTTAAAACAACAAACTGTCTTACAAAATGATGAAAGGGCCAAATGAAAGACACTTGGACAAAGTAGACAGTATGAATACAACAACAAATATCCTAAATATTTGTACATGACTACTGCCCATTTGAATTATGATAAAATCATAATCATGCTACTCAAGATGACAATGCACTAACTATAATCCATTAAGAAGGACAAGAATAATAAATGATTTTGAAATATTTTTATTAATGTCTAAGAAGTGCAAATGGAATTGTCTTTCCACCGTCTAATTTTTTATGGGACCACAGGGGGTCGTGTTGAATGGCGAACCCTAGGATAAGTAAATAAAAAAGAAATATGTGTGTATATTTATTATTGATGAGCTCTTATTAGCTGCATGATGCCAATCTTTGTTGAGTTGGAATACATTTTGATAGACCACGCTGCATTTATAGATATAGATTAATGCTGCATATAACCAAGTTTGAAATATATAATATATATAATATATATTATATATATATATTCCTAAAGATAATTAATATTAATCATAATGACTATGATATGGGTTGAATCAGAAATAAGCAATCCCTGTCGCACCTGCACATTCTCGATCATAAAGAAGCATTCCCTGTCGGACCTCTACACATTCTCGATCATAATAGAGGATTAAACACTTCAAATTTAAAAAGAGGGGTTTATTGAGAGCATGAAAATTTCATGCTGAGACATTTCCACTATATTGAAAGTTGGCCAACATTGCCAGATGGAGATGTGACATCCCAAAGAAAGTAGAAGTATTTAATTTTACTTTTACCAAAGTATTTGATAAACTTTAACTTATGAGGAAAGCCGGCGTAAAAATTCAAAAATAGTAAATTATTTTATTTTAGTTTATTTAAAAGAAAACCGTTATGGTTCATGAAATTATTCCTCTCCCTAAAAATAAGTAATATCAATTGAGATAAATATTATTACGTGTATAACTTAAAATAATGTAATATATTAATACTTAGCTAGTATAAATCAATTAAAAAATTTATGAGATCAAGCTAAGAGGGGAGTTAATAAATAAAAGTTATTAAAAAGAGAGTAAAAAAAAACAGTTACAACAATTACAATGGTGGGATAGATGGCACAACAAAAAAAAATTGTTTAAACCAGAATGGCCATTATCATAATGCCTTTTGAGGGACGAAGATTAAACTGAAAAATAATTAAAAAAGTAGTGCATTTGAAATTATATATATATATATATATGTTGGAATGTATAAATTTTGGTTTAGTGAATATTAATTTTGAGGATTGTGCAGTCTAATATTCCATTGTTATATATATATTATAAATTATGCTCATGTGATACAAAGCTCCTTCGACACTGCACATATAAATAACAAATGCATGGTATTGCATTACTCCGCTAATATGATATATAACAATTTGGACTTCTAAACTTTTTGTTAATAACAACAGAGTCTAACAAATTGGGCCACCCCAGAAACATTAGAAAAAGTTTTCGGTTTTCATGAAACACTACGTAACAACATAAATAAAACCAAATGCATGGTTTTGTGTTACTCCACGGGAAGAAATCATTTTAATTTTTGAGAAATAACCAGTTAATTAGGAACGAGAACATGCACGATGATATAAGCATATTCTTAATCCAATTCTTCCATTCGCTTTAAATTTGATTGGGGTGTGTATATGGACGTTGTTCTCCTAGTATTGTTGAGAGTTGTTCGTCATGTGCTCTAGCAATGGAGATTTGAATCTGATTAAAGATAAAATTGTCAATGATGTGGATATGAGAAATAGGGTGGGGCCTTTATCCTTGTGGCCCTTCTTTGGATAGCAATTTTCATTTAATTACCGGCTGGCCACAAACATGCTGGCTAGTCTTTTCTGTCAATGATTACATTCTAGGCCATGCTAGATGCTCGATTTATTACTTTGCATCGAAGAAATACAAGGTAGTTTTTAACCTTTTATGTTCTTTTTTATTTTGTGTGTTTGATTTAACATGTACAAATAGATATTTTTGTGGTATTTTTATTGTTGAATTAGACACATTAAATTCAAGGCACACCCTATGCAACATTTATTAAATTAATATTTTTTTTGTAAACTCAGGCAGGTCCTTTTCTATTAACAACATTCAATGAAACTATGTACATACACAGAGATCCACCATCCGCCCCAAAGGGAAACTGGGTAGGGAAACCTCCAAAAGACAGAGTTTATCATCTCATAGCTCTAGAATGAGCACAGGCAGTTGAAAACTTACTAACAAACTATCAGCTCACTAGAGATACCTCTTTAACACCTGTTACATACTACAAATTGAACCAAAACTACTTCTAATGGCCCTTATCATTTCAAATTGAAAACACAAGAAAGCGAATCAATCATTCATGATCTCCAGTTTCACCTCTTCCTCGCGGTGCGCCTTGGTTAACAGCTTCAGACTACTTTTGATATCCTCAAGTTGCCTACCCTGATTCAGCAGCGCGAAACGCAGACTCTTCATTTCCTCTTTCAGGCTCGGGTACCCTTGCGCAATCTCCGTCATTTCCTCCGCAATTTGTTCCATTGCTTTGGCGAGCAGACACTTCATTACCGAGTACATATGCAAGCCTGTTTATACTGAGAGAGGCGACCCCTGGTGTTACTTGGGTCCGGTAGAATGAAGCACCAGTCTTCCATCTCAGGATCGGAGGCCTCCTCCAGAACGTTCTTTTCCAGATTCTCAATAATTCTTCTTCTATCCTCATTGGCTTCGTTGTTGTACACACGCTCTGCCTCTCTGGCCGTCTGATTCATTGTTCGGCACCCTCTTTTCCACTGGTTGGGGGTTTGCGTTTAATTGTCTTTTCTCACAGATTGCCTGGTTCTTCCGCGACCTCTACTGCCTCTTCTCTTACCTCTTTTAGGATGACTTTCCCGCTCATTACTTTGGCTTCCTTGGCCGACTTCGAACCTCCCTCTCCCTTTGCATTCATCATGCCCTTGCCTCATCTCACCTTCTCTATTTATTCCTTCGTCCTCCGTCCCTGCCTGAACCTTCCTCCTGGTCCTTTCCTCGCTCTCTTTAACCCTCTGATATTTCTTCGTTCCCTGTATGCTGTCGTCCTCCTGGTTCCTCTGATTATCCGGATTCCTCATCATTCTACCAGCCTCCTCCCTCTCAACTCTTACCTTCCTGCCACCCTCCGCCATAGTCGCTTGCTCTATTTGGGAACATGATTCACACACTTTACATCCGGTCTGAGCCACCTTCGCCATCTTGCATGTCCTGAATTTATTAGCTTCGGTGTCTTCATAATCTTTCTTAGCTCTATTGCCACCTCGTCTGCCCGCCCTCAGCACTTCGCACTAATCATTTTAGTATTCACGCACTACTCTTTTGAAACTAGAAATTATAAATTTTAATTATATGGATTTATTTATATTAGGATCACACAACCAATATTTGATATCTCTACAATTTCAATATGTGCAAAAGTGTTTGACCCAAAAGATTAATGATTTTTATGCTGGCATTTTTTTGAGAATGACTCTTTTAAGTGTTAGTTTGTACCACTATAGAATTCATGTTAGACGATTGAAAAATAGTCAATCTTCAGATTATATTCAATTAACAAATAATAATAATTTTAGGTTAATAATTAATTAACAATAATTACCTCTCCAAATCTATATGACCAAGAACATGTTGGCATCTTGGAAGGATCTTTTTTGGGAGAAGCTTTCTCTGAGGTTTTTAATGTTAGGTTTCAGACTGTTGCTCAAAATTGGTAGAGGCTCATTTGTTTAAATATACTTAGATTTTGCTCTGATTATTTGTTTTTTTATCTCATTTAAAGAGTAATTAACACCATATCCTTAGAATTGTAAAATATGTGTAACTAATGCCACGCCCTTAGAATTATTAAATATGTATTTTCTAGCTGAGGTTGGAGGTTGGTTCACAATAATCAAATCACCAAATCACGAGTTTTAAGAAAGCGTTTGGCCATCTCAAAAGAAGTAACGACGACAATGACAACAAAGTATAAGAACAAAAAGAAAATAGGGTTTTATTTGTCAGCAAGATATTTGAGATCACAGTGAGTAAGCAATTGGAGCATATTTCCGGTCATAGGCCATGGAAAGGGTCCTAAAGGAAATCTAGTGTTATTTCTTCTCTTGTGTAATAACCATTTGAAGAGAAAAGATAAGACTAACCCAACAAATTAGGAAAATCCATAATGCACACTCTTAGAAGGAGCTACAAGGAAGGGAGAAGCGTTTGCTATTTAAAGCCACTATGGGACTCATAGAGATTTGTTGAGATATATATATATATATGATGATGAGAATTTGAAATAGTTTGTTCAATTGTTTGGTAATTCCATTCGAAAGAATATTTGGAATCCCACCGTATAAATATTTTATTGCCTAAAATAATTATTTGTGGTACATGTCTCGTCCGCTTCCCAATAGGTGCCTCTCCCACTTTTGAAAAGGAGGCCTGTGCTTCTCTGCTCATCCATTCTTTCTCTGGTGGTAAGAATGGTCTTCAAAAAAAGTGTTTTGGTTTAAAAAAAAATCGATGTCATCTCCAAATTTGACTGAGGTCTTTTATGAGAATTTAATATTATTCTATTTAACAAGAAAGGATTATTAGACAAATTTATTCTATTTTTACATATGCAATTTTATATATGGTCACTATTCCACGAGTTTGAGGGAATATTCCTTTCCCATTATATCTCTAAATTTGACTAGGGTCTTTTATGGCAACTTATTATTATTCTATTTAATAAGAAAGCCTAGTTGTCTAGATTTCTTTAGGATTTTTTGTTTGTTTTGTTTCTTGCAAGCTATACTTCATTTTATTTTGTGATTGGATTTCTTGGTTTTATAATCAAAGGAAGTTTCTCAAAAAATTTCTCAAGGCCTTTGAAATTGAGGTTTTGAATTTCAATGCATCTTTTAAGATCATTTGTTTTTGCATTTCAGAAGCATTAAATAGTGGAAGAATTGGCAATTAAGACATCAACAACATCACATCCTCAACCAGATTCATTATGTAACTTAAATGTTTCTGCAAAAATCTGGATCGAATGTCTTCTGCCTTGATTTACAAGCTTGTTTTTGGTATAAATGATGCAGTGAACTTCAATAGTTTCAAACTCTAGGTGCCAACAACCTTAGCAAAGGAGGTGAAGATTGTGCATCCACAAAAGACCCAACTCTAGATTTTAGACCTCCATGTCCAGAAGATACTCGTTACACTGCGATGCTCAGATTCATTGTCTAGACATGTAACGATATAGGATGGCGAGTAGATAAGCTAAAATGACATGTAAGATCTCGAGATATTGAGATCTCGAGACTTTGAGTACTTAATTTGCACAAGATTGGACATTGCAGCTACAAGACAGATGGAGAGCATCACTGAATATGAAGAATGCTTCAGACGCTTCAGATTCTAACAGATATGTGTTTTTGCCTACATTGGTGTTATAGGCACACCACCAACTGCAACATTCCAAATCTACAAAGCTTGATCGTTGGGGAAGATCGATTAGGGGAGACACCATATTATCATATTTGGTGAGGAGTTGGAGAGGTCTTATGAGGTGGAGTAGGAAATCAAGCTAACAAGCATGAACTTAAAGTGATTTTTTGTCCTAATTAGGCACTCAATCCTCTAGATATTATTAAGTCTTTATTAGTAGATTAGAGAATAAGTGGGAAGAGGTCATGGCATATACCTCTCTTTTTCTGTATATTGAACATTAATGGCAGGAATTTCATTCGTTGACTTGTGAACAAGGCAATTCTTGCCTAAGAAACTGAAATGAGTCTGGAAGAAGCCAAAATCTTGGCTAAGCATCTGCAACTGAGAATCTATTTATTCCATCAAAGTTACCCAGAGATTTCACCAGATACAATCCACATGAATCAACTCCTAAGAGAGGTGGAAAATCAACCCACAGAGGGTATGTCACAAGTGGTGAACATATCTGGATAAAGAGGTAACAAACCTTATTTTTAACCACCCACTCAATTTGGACCCCATTGACAACTTTGTACTTTTATGTAATTTATTACTTTTTATTTATAATGTAAACGTATTCCCAGTCATTATAACGTTTCACAAAAATATCTCCACAAGATTCTATAAACATACATTTTTTGAAGATCATACACAAAATTTCATTGAATATTTAAAAATAAATCTATGGACTCTACAAAGAAAATTTAGCAAAACAAAACTAAATTTCAGGAAATATACCCTAAAATTTCCCTAAATTACAAAGCTCCCGGTCAATATCACAAACATTTAATTTAATTAATATGAAATATTTATTATATGTTTAGTTAATTATATTAACCATTTAATTTATATGTTGAATTTATCATATTTCACAAACATACTCATTCAAAACTATGGTTAATCCACCAAAACCAAAATACTATTATACTTCTTATTCACAAAAAATATTCTAAAAGAGATTAGCCTAATTACTTCCTTTCTAAAAAATAAGGTGCCATGACATATTGAAGAGGGGAGCTTTACCTTGGAGGCATTGGGAACCCATGGGGACTGAGTCATGGTGTCCATTGTCAGTTTTGTGCTTTCAGTGCTTTGTGAGTATTTGCTTCTTTGTTTATGTCTAGTGTATTGCCATACCATTTTGTTTATGTGTCATATTTTTATTGGTTGTCCATGATTTTATTCTTGGTTGATTTTGGTTCTTGCCTTTTATGTTTTGAGAGCCTTGGGAATTGGTTTGGAAGAGGGAAAGTTAATGGATATTGGGGAGAGCTTTGTGGTACCCAACAGGTAATGTAAGACTCAAATGAAGCTCGGTGAATGTATAAGGGGAGTTAAAGGCAAGAGAATGACAACCGGTTGTGTTGATTGGGTCCATTGGGAAAAATGGACGATGGTAGGTAAAGTAAATGGATTTAAGGCATCATATGCCTTGGCTATGCTGGGAACTATTTTTCTCGATGTTGTGCATGCACTGCATAGATAACGAGAGTTCTTAAGGGATCATGATTGTTTTATGCTAATGTTTGTATGCGTATATGTATGTATGTATGATTTTGTCTAACAGGCTTGTCAGGGATCATTCTTGTGGAGGACTGATTGCTTATGCAGGTGAATGGCATGAAGAGGTTCCTGGTCTTATGAGGAATTGAGTGGGAAGAGTAGCCCTACTAGATCTATGAGTTTAGTATCATGTGGATATGAATAAATATTATGTGTTTATACTGTGTCTATGTTTATGCTAAGGATACATCATCACAATGAAATTAGTGTGATCTACGACATGCTCGGACAAGTATGGATTGTGGAAAGACACTTGAGGAAAGGTTTTCTAGTAGAGATAGTGTGGTATATGGATGTGCAATACTATTGTTCTATATCTATCATATAGTTTTTACTTATGGTTCTGCGTACATGTTGTATATGTGGTGCTATGCACATATGGTGTTGTGTACATGTTGCATAACATTTCTATGTAAATATGGTATTGTGTACATGTTGTATAGTGGTGCTATGTATTTATGGTGTTGTGTACAAGTTGTATAGCAGTGTTATGTACATATGGTATTGTGTATGTGTTGTAAATGCGGTGTTATGTACATATGGAGTTGTGTACGTGTTTTATACGTGACGTTATGTACATATGGTGCTATGTATATGTTGTATATATGGTGTTGTGTACATGTTGGATAAGCAGTGTTGTGTATATATGGTGCTATGTACATGTTGTATATGTGGTTTTGTGTACACACAGTCATATGTACATGTTGCATATGCAGTGTTGTAAACATATTATGTTGTATGCATGTTGTACATGTGGTTTTGTGTGTGTGATTGTACATTTGGTGTTTTGTGCATGTGCTGATATGTACATGTTTTACATGGGATGCTATGTGTAGGTGGTGTTGTGTACATGTCGTTCTTGTGGTGTTGTGTACATGTGGTGTCGTGTACATGTCATGCTGTGTACATGTGGTGTTGTGTACATGTCATGCATGTGGTGCTGCGTACATGTGTTGTTGTGCACACTTTTTCCAACTGGTGCTTTGTACATGTGGTGTTGTGTACATGTTGTTCAGGTGGTGTTGTGTACATGTAGTACTATTGTACATGTGGTATTGTGTGCATGTCATACATATTGTGTTGGCACTCCCATTCTATTCTCCCTCTCTCATACTCTTGGACACTTAGAGTTTTCTTGGACTAGTACTTTTGGAGCATTGAGGCATGCTTGGGTTTTGGAGAGAGAAGGAAAAGGAAAAGAAGGAAAGTGTAAGAGGATAGCAAAATCAATAGGTACAACGAGTTTTTCTTTGCAGGTACCGAGTTGCATGTATGATTTTCTTGATATTTTTAGCATGCATGGTATATGCATTTTGTTATTTGGTAATGATCTGTTATTGGCTTGGAGGATTGTCTGTATTGGCAATGGTTTTTCCTAGCCTTGCCATTTCCTAGATAGGCATAGTGTTATGGGTTTTACCATTTTTTTTCTGGTTGGTGCTCATGTTCGTTATGGCTATGGGTTGAGTTATTAGTTCTTGGAGCCTTGGCTGGACAAACACTCTGGAAGCCCTGTAACAACTTGGGTTGAGTTACTAGTCCTAAAATTCTTGGTTGGACCAATGCTCTAGAGCCCTTGGTGGCTTGATTTACTAGTCCTAGAAGCTTTGGTTGGACAAATTCTTGCGAGCCTAGCCACAACTGTGGGTTAAGTTACTAGTCCTGAAAGATGGGTTCGAACAAATGCTCTAGAGCCCTTGACAACATGGATAGAGACAAATCTGGTGATGGTTAGTGATGTCTGACTATGAAGTGGAATCATTGGTTGAGGGTATAGGTGGTTTTGCCTCTGGAAGCCCTAGTTTTGTTTCTTGGTTCATTTCATTAGATCCCACATTCATGCTTGAAATATGTTATGGGGGTGATTGGCTAAAATAAAGATTTGGCTCAACCCAATCTATGGTCAGGTGGTACATGGAAGTCCCTGACTTGGTTAGCGTTTGCATATGTTAATAAGAGATATTTTCCCCTTGTGTATTATGAGTAAATTTTCTTATTATTATGTGATTTTAATGAATGTTTTATCATTGTTAATATGTTGGTTATATGTTGGTTATATGTTGGCTATATGTCTGTTATAAGAATGGTTTATGACATAATTTAGTTATGGCTCCCATCATGTTTTTATTAGTGAATGAATGGATAATGATTTAATGACCTAATATATGATAATGCAACTATTGTGAGAGGGCATCATGCCTTCTTGATGAATCTCAGATAAGTATGAAGTCCCTATGTTCATATTTGTTTTTATGACCTGTACATTACATGTTCATGATATGTTTGATGAAATTCCTGTCATCGTTAGGATGTGTTAGGTTAGGCCCTTGTTCAAGTTTTGCATTAGAGGTCTTGTCTTCTTGCTATTTATCATTTATGAGAATTTCATCAAGTTTTGGGTAGAGGCGTTGTTCCCAGCCCCGAAAAGTTGGCTCAGAATTTGGGGTCGCTAGCACAAAACTGCTTGAAAAATACTATAGTCACATGGAGGCCTTGTTGTTGGAGAGACTAGAGGGTTATTGACCAAAATCTTGATTAGGGGCAAAAATTTGCTAAGAAATCAAAGTGCTCAGAATCATTCAAAACCCAAACAACCTTTTCCATCTCAGCAATACGATCCCAATGCAACTTGTTTCACTCAAATCAAAGCTCGTATGAGAAAGATAGGGACTTCTGTCCACTTTTCCAAACAGAGGAATTTTGCAAAAAAAATAATATAGTCATTTCCCTGTTAGCGGTCCATACTGTTGATGTGGTAGGTGACTGTGTAGGTCAAAGGGTTTATCAACAACCAGTGAAGTCATGCCAAGTGGTGCTTTTTGATTGGTCTACAGTTTGATGAGTTGCTATTCTTTTATTGGACGGGGGAGGACCAATGAGAAGAGGACATGTGGCAAGCTTGGAGGCCATCACATGTCCCTCCCCAAAGGCCTAGAAAAATCAACACTTAATGAAAAAATGTTATTGGCAGGTTGACGGAGTCAAACCCACAACCTAGACCACACAAGGACCAAGTGTTATCACTATGCCGCACCAATGTTTCTTAACATACAATGGGTGCAATTTTTATTTAATGTGATAGCACATGGAGGATGGGGAAGGAGAGGACCAACCCCCTCCACATGTGACCTTACCTAATAACCAGTGATAACACTAATCGCACGAGTTTTATGTGCTAAGTGAGTTTAACTGTAATTAAACCATGATTATCACTTAATTAATTTCAGATTTAGTTGCCAGTAGTTTGGCCTATCCAACAAATCTAGCATTGCTCCAAATTTGGCAGGGTTAACTAGAGTTTCACTAGATTTGGTGGAGTTTTCCTATGGAAAAATGATGAGACGATAACTTCTTCGTTATTCAACTGATTTTGGCTCAAAAAGAGTCATTCCTAGATGATTTGGATTCTTTGAATGCAATGGAATAGGCTGCAGAGGAAGAAAGGCACTTTTGTACGTGATTTTTCTACTTTGAATTTTAAGAAAGCTTAGAGCCACTAGCAGAGGAGGTGAAGCCTAAATCAGCTGATGTCCAATTGCAGAGCTTGGATAGTCATTTTTGGGGTTTTTGGATCTTTTGAATTCAATGGAGTAGGTTGCAAAGCCATTGGAGCACCATAGGTGCATGCAATAAGAGAATTAACCATTAGTCCAAAGAGGGCCTAGCCATTGAAGCAGGTCCAACGAGATGTAACCTAGGAGGGGTGAAATCCTTTATCATCTTTGTTTTATGATTTTCCGTGTTTTACTTCTCTACAAATTTACTTGCTATATATGTGTTTTAAAGAAATAATTAACCTCATAAATTTCTCTTAAAAGACACTCAACACTTGACACATAATTCCTTGCATTTTGGTTAATTTGAGACGATCCTAAACACACTTCTTTTTATACTGACGAGGGAGATTGCTTTGCATTAACAAGTTTTCCCAACATTCAAATCAAGTTGGTATCAAAGCACTGTTAGCTCATTTTAACACTGAGATGGTTTGCCAAGGTTAGCTAGAAAATTAGTTATTGGTTTTGTATTTGTGCAAGGAGAATTTAACTGTGTGCAATTTTATGTGTGTAAGATGAAGAAGGGAGATGGTCTGAGATGCTTCTTTGTTGCCAAACTTTTTGAAGCTTTGTGAAGCTTTTTTATGCATTACAAGTGTGATGGCAACTTCAACAAGTGATGTTTCTAATCCATCTTCCTTAGCAAGACTTTTTGATTTAGAGATGTTGCAAGGTCTTATCATCATGAAAGATATGGTGTAAGAGATGAATGAATATAGGAAGGAGAACACTATACTTCAAGAGGAGTTGATGGCCATGAAGGAGGAGAAGAAAGATATTCTTGAAAAGATGCATGAGATCGAGATTCAACTCCATGATGCCAAGGAAACCCTAGCCAAGTATGTGCATGAAAATGAGGTATGTAATTCAAGTTTATCTTCAATTTCCCCTCAAAATGAATGTTTTTATGCTTTTGAAAGACATGCTAGAGGAATATGATCCAAATTATTGATGAAGATGGGTTATGAAGGTAAAGGGTTAGGAAAACATGCACAAGGCATTGTTGAGACAATTGTTGTTGAGGAAAGGCCTAGGTATTTTGGTCTTGGTTATGGAAAACATGATGGAGAATGCTCAAAAGCCAAGGAGGAACATGAAGGTGTTCCAAGAAGGACTTTTATTGCATGTTAACTACCTCAAGCTTGTGAAGTTTGTGTTCATGAGGAATGCAAAAGTTTTATAACTACTTTGCAAGAAGATGCTCATATGCATGCAACTAGTGGAAATGAAAAACAATACGATATTGAAAGCTCTAAGGTCATTGAAACCATTGCTGGTATTCCGAAGAGAACCATTACCTCATCAAATTCACCTCTTCAAGAAGGCGACAAAGGTGAATGTGCAAGGTATAAATCTGCCTTTAATTAAGTTTTTTTTACAACGATAAACATGGTAAATCTTCACATAGGATTTGGAGAAAATTTACATGTTCCTCTTATGGTTTGAATAACTATACTATTTTTAGGTGTTGGAAGAGGATAGCCATACATAGGAAAATTTAAAAACAAAAGAGACAGAAAGCCAAAGGTCCATTGGATAATGGAAGACATGTTGAAAAGAAGATGCTATTATTTTTCACTCATTTCCATAAGAAGGGTCATCTTGTAGACAAGTGTTGGACTTTACATCAAATAAGTCATCCACGACATTTGAAGAAGGTGCGGAGAGATTTTGGCAAGAATGGAAAAGAGGATTCCATAATTGATGTGGGCCAGGATGATACACATGATGAAGTGTAGCTAAAAGAAGCACCATTGAAATGGTTTGGAAAGAGATGGTTAGATTTCTTAACCAATTAAGGCCTTTCATTTCTTTTGATAATTGATGCAAATATTGCCTTATTTATGCATTTCCTTGTTATTTGGATGCATTTCTTTTCACCTGAAAGTATGTTGCATATTGCATGAAGAAAGTTGTTGGAAAGGTAGAGTTATGATTGACTCACTTAAATGCATAAAAGATGGCAATTTGCAACTACAAATTTGAATGCATGTTGCATTCTTGAACTTGCATGTTTACTCTAGGAAGGTGTTTGAAAGTGGAGTATGTTGACTCACTATATTGCAACAAATTTGGTCATTTCAACTCTTTAAATACTCATGCATACCAATGGGATTCTTGTAATTGTGATTGTACTTGTGAGAGAGTTGATAATTTTTATACATGCATGAGAGTTTGTGTGTGTTAACAGTGGAATTTTTAATATTTTCATTGTGCTTGAACATGCATGAGTGATTGACTTGTGTTGGTTGATTGCTTCGTTAACATGTATATTGTCAACTTGAGAATTTTGATCATTTGCACATGTATGAGTGTCAGCCTGTGTGGTCGATTGATTGTTACATGTATGTTATATCGACTTGGAAGAGTTGATTTTGTCTCCAAAGATGAAAGGGATATGTGACGAATTGTTTCATGAGAATGTGGAATTCTTGTTGTAAATCATCAAGTTGTTGCACATGCTTTTGCTTGACTTGAAAGTCAGTTGTTTGAAGAAGCATGTTTTGTCAAATTGTGTTTAGTCAATGGTTTATACACCAAGATGTAAGAGTACATGGCGATGTTCACATGATGTGACATTTGTTGCTTTGAAGAAGAAAAATGAATATGTCGTCAAGTTATATTCTTTCATCAGTGTTTTTCAAGGTTAATAATGTTTCTTGTGACAAGATATCGCAAGATTTTGGAAGGTCCATGCTTGAGCAAGAGGCACATGAGTACCCTTCATTCTAAAATCATGACATGAGCAACATGTTAATACTGGAGGATGATGGAATCTAGAAGCGGAAGTGGACAAAAATTCCAAAAACATTTCCAACCATTATAGACCATTTGATGTGTTGAAACCAAGAAGCAAAAGAAATGGCAAATGAATTCTTCCAAATGTGGAATTTGGAATAGTGGAGGTAAAATAAAGGTCATTTATTTTCTTGTTATTACTGATATTCAAACACATTAATGTAGTTCACTCAGATGGTCTTAACTTGGGAAAGTGGTTTCCAAGGAGAAGCTTGCATCAAATGCATGTGTTGCAAAGGAGGAACATGATTCTCCATGGGAATGCCATCAATCAGCTTTCCAAGCACCGAGGGATCACTTTGGTACAAAATGGTGTTTAATTAGCAAGAAACCAACAAGTGTTGGACTGGGTCAGCAACAAAAGGAGAACATTGGTTGAAGTAACAAGCCATTTGCAAGGCAAGGCATGTCAGTGAACCCATGTGGTTGTAATGGAGATTTTTCCAATGGAACCAATTGATAGAACTTGGGAAGGAGAATAGTATTCAACTCTCATTAGATAAATAGATTTTGTGGGTCCAAAAGCCTATCAGTGGGAAGGAGTGATTACAATCTGGATTAGGGACAAAAATTTTCTCAAAAATAAAATTGCTCAAAATTGCTCAAACCCTGAACAGTCATGTCTATCTTGATGATATGATCCCAATGCAACTCGTTTCACTCAAAACGGAGTTCATATGAGAAAGATAGGGACTTCTGTCTACTTTGCGAAACAGATGAATTTTGCAAAAGAAAATACAATCACTATCGAGTTAGCAGTCCATACTGCTAAAGTGGTAGGTGACTGTGTAGGTCAAAGTTTTGGTCAACAACCAATGAGGCAATGCCAAGTAGCACTTTTTGATCGGTCTACAATTTGATGAGTTGGCATTTTTGATTGGTTAGGAGGAGGACCAATGAGAAGAGGACATGTGGCAAGCCCCAAGGCCACCACGTGTCCCTCCCCAAAGGCCTAGTAGAATCAACACGCAATGAAAAAATGTTATTGGCAGGTTGGCAGAGTCGAACCCGCGGCCTAGCCGACACAAGCACCAAGCATTACCACTATGACATGCCAATGTTTCTTAACATATAGTGGGCACAATTTGTATTTAATGTGAAAACATGTGGTAGATGGGGAAGGAGAGGACTAGCCCCGAGGGCCAGCCCTCTCCACATGTGACCTTATCTCATAACCAAAGGCCAGTGCTAATGCTAACCATGTGAGTTTAACGCGCTAAGTGAGTTTAACAGAAATTAAACCATGATTATGACTTAATTAATTTTGGATTTAGTTTGTAGCATTTTGGCAGGTCTGATAAATCCGAAAGCACTCCAAATTTGGCGGGGTTAACTAGAGGTTCTCCATATTTGGTGGAGTTTTCTTAGGGAAATCTGAAGAGACCATAACTTCTTCATTATTCGACCAATTTTGGCTCAAAAATAGTCATTCCTAGATGATTTGGATGCTCTAAACACAACGGAATAGGTTGTAGAGGTAGAAACAAACTTCCATACATGATTTTTCTACATTGAAGTTTAAGATAGCCTAGGGCCACCAGGAGAGGAGGTCAAGCCTAAATCAACTGAAGTCCAATTGCAGAGATTAGATAATCATTTTTGGGGTTTTTGGGTCTTCTAAATCCAATGGAGTAGGTTGAAAAGACATTGGATCACTACAGGTGCATGTAATCATAGAAGTGACCTTTAATCCAAAGAAGGTCTAGCCATTGAAGTAGGTCGAAGGAGATGTAGCCCAGGACGGGTGAACTTCTCTATTAGCTTTATGTTATGAGTTGTTGTGTTTTACTTCTATTCAAATTTACATGCTATATATGTGTTTTAAACATCTAATTAACCTCATAAATTTCTCTTAAAAGACACTCAACAATTGACACATAATTCCTCACATTTTGGTTAATTTGAGACGATCCTAAACACATTTATTTTTATGTTGATGAGGGAGCTTGCATGGCATTAACAATTTTTCCCAACATTCAGATCAGTTATAGTCATATGGAAGGCTTTTCATGGGAGTGACTGAGGTTCTAGTTCAACTAAAAAGTAATTTAATTGAGGGTTTGGGCACTTAGAGTGTTTTGTTATCCCCTAGGGATCCTGTAGCTCTTGAGGAAGGTCATTTTTAATTTTTTTGTTGATTCCTCTTCCTTAAATGCACTTGGGGAGTTGAATCATATCATAGTAATTCTTGATCTCATATTTATCCCGGTGGACTAGTTAGCTTGGGTAGGTGTGGGAGGAGGGTGTTACGGTATATAGTTTATTAAATCTAACTAAATTAAATGTCAAAGTTAGTAGATGTGTGTGTAGAATAAAGGATGTGCAGAAAAATGGTTATGTGTGGGACAAAGAGTGTGCATGGTGAATGCGTGTACAAAGAAATGAACATAAAAAAATTTCCACACACATGAAACTATTTTAATTTAAAGATTTTCTTTTCATATCTAAATAATATATTTCGTAATGTATTATTGTGCTTGCTCAATTTGACT
Organism: Pinus taeda; assembly: GCA_000404065.3. Classification (NCBI taxonomy): domain Eukaryota; kingdom Viridiplantae; phylum Streptophyta; class Pinopsida; order Pinales; family Pinaceae; genus Pinus; species Pinus taeda. The sequence continues at coordinate 58,828 of APFE030682459.1, forward strand.
TTTGATGATGGCAATGAAAGAGATAATTTTTTAAAGATCAAATCATGGTCTGATCTCAATGATGCCTTTTTATAGCTCTTACTATCCATTGTTGTTATGTATAATATGGTGCCTCTATATAGCTCATATTAATGATTCTCGTTATGTATGTAATATGAAGTTGGGATGTCTACATCCATTATGGCATAAGTAGTAATAAAATGCGACTAGTTCATACAAATTTTAATATAGTTATTTAAACCTATATACAAAATGTTTTTAAAGTGACCATTTTTTTAGAAAAGATCCAAGTGCGGAAGTAGTTGTGCGGAATGACAAGTGTACAAAATTGAGGATGTACGAGGAGTAAAGGATGTGCAAAAATGGGGGTATGGGCAAGAGAAATGGTGTACGAGGGGAATTCGTATGCAGAGCAAGGAACACAAAATTTCTTTCACACATGAAATTATTTAATTTAAATGAATTATTTTTTGTACTAAATATTATACTTCTTAATGTATAACATGATTTCTCAATTTTACTATTGATGATAACATGCATAAACAAATCAAGAAAGTGGAGAGGGATTTTCACCTAGTATCCTTCACAACATATTACAAATATGGGAGGTAGACCCATGTAAAAAATGTCAGTTTCAGATAAGGAAAAAATGTGAGCCTTGCATTTCCTTAATCATGTTAGCAGGGACTATGCTCCTATGCAACTATCCCACTTTTCAATGATATTTTTTATTTTTGGCTAAGCGAAAACTTTTATTTTTTTCTTATTAAACATAAACATTTGAGTGCAATCCAAGAACTTGGAATTTTATTTACATTAAAATTATTGTCAAATATTTTTTATTTTCTTTGGATGTTAGTTTTTCTAATAATTATTGGTGTTTACAAATGCTCCAAATTAGGTTTTTCTATTAGCATATAAAATCTGTTTGGTCTTTATCCAAAAAGGAATAGGAAGGTTAAGTGTAAAGGTGAGAATAAAGACCAATGTGGCCTATCTATGGTCCTTTTCTAGGTTTTTATCTCAAAAATAGGATCAATTTTGTTTAATAGAAGTTGATTTTAAGATACATTTCTTACAATCAAATGGTTACTCAGATGTGTGGATTGAAATATTGTTCTTTGGCTATAAATTTTCACAAACACATCATTATCATAATTGAAAGAGTTGGAAGCATGGCTATGTTTATATATCTTATTTATAAGAAGAATCTTTAATACATGGAAGCCAAGAGATTCCCTAAAATTGCTTCTAACTCTAGCCAAAACCCCCACCTCCGACTCAAGTAGGGATGACACAATGATGCCCAGTCATTGCTAGACCATTGGGGGATAAAGGAAGAGATCATATTGGAGAAGAAGGATACTATTAAAAATAATATCAGTTCCAACTTTAAGGATAAGTTTTGGGATGATAAGGAGATAGAGGAGAAAAGGAAGTTAAAGTATTATAAAGAGGTGACCAACCCACTCTTGCTAACTGGAATTATCTTTCCACCTTGATTAGTGCTAAGAAGAAGTTGAACATTGTGAAGTTCAAAACTAACTCTAATGAGATTTGAAGTGAAATCAAGTGTTGATCCATCCCCAAAACACATTGGGATGAAAGAATCTATCAACTTTGCAATACTAAGAGGGTTGAAGATGAATTTGAGCACTTTCTCTTGGAAGTTTTTGCTCTTACTCACATCCGTTCTCATTTCCAAAATATTTTCCACACTTCCAACCTTCTTGACTTGTTAAGTCAACAAAACTATAGTGATTTGGGAAAACTTTCTTCCCTTATTTTTTATCACAAAAATAAAATATTAATGAGTCTCAATTAATCTCTTACTTTCTTAAGGTTCAACAAACCACATTGGTCTTAGTGGATGTTAATCATCATCATCATCATCATCGTGATATTATTACTCCTTTTTATTTATTATTATTTTAATTAAAATGTTTTTTTTACATATAACAATTTATTTATAGAAAATATAAATGCCTTATATACCCAAAATAAAGTATATAAATGTATTATATACAAAAGATAAAGTAATTTTTTCATATGATAATAATTTATACATATAATTTTTTTTGGCAGCAAACCGAATGGAAAATAATTATATATCTTACATAATGAAACCAAAATAAGAATCACTGAATAAAAGGATTAAAGTATTTTTTTTAAAGTATACAACATAAAATTTTAAATATAAATGCTTGGAAAGATGAGCAAAATAATGCATTCTTAATTTCCAATACTCATATGTTCATGACCTTTTTCCTTTAATAATCTAAAAATTTAACTTTTTACTAACCAGGAAGAAAGAACTAGAGATTTCATAGCTTTGGTGGGTTCCTATCCCTAAAGTTCTCTTTACTCATCATGTTAGTCATGTTACGAAGAAATAGAGAAATGTTTGTGGCCCCTATGATATCACATGACCCAAGGCTGCAAGGGAAACAAAAACATTAAGGGCCCAAGGCCTGCTTGCTTCCCAGGTAGTGATCCTTTAGTAACAAGGGTCATGAAATGATATCTTATACTGATATATGGAAAAGGAAGGAAGAAAAAAAATAACACACTCAAAATGTGAGTTGCTGCTCAATTACATTGCTTGCTGAATTCAATTGTTCAAAGCTTACATGATTATAAGGATTCGAAATCGCTAGGAATAGCTATGCTAATATTTAGCTCATAGACACATAACACACACATCACTATCACATCACCGACACATAAATTAACTTTCCATAAATAACTTGAACTACTAACTAACTGGACTTAATTTATCTTAACTCATGCACGCATGAGTAATTACCTCCAATACTCCCCCTTAATTACAACCACTAAACGTAACTACAACTATGATTGAACTATGCTTGTTGGTCTAAGTCTTAGCTAGGCTTACATATAAAAATTAACTCAAAAAATTATTTCATCTCTTTGCATGAGTAGTTTTATTTTCCTCTTTCCCCAATTTCTGAAACCTCTAACTAGCTTCAGTTTTATCCTTGTTTTTACGTCGAATGTTGCAAACTTGAATTTATTTTTCTATTTTTCCTTCTTTGGTTGACGTCGTAGCCTTTTCATTATTTCATCTTTGCTCATTAACCTTCCAAAAAACACTTCAGCTTGTCCATGCCTATCCTCTTCTTCAAAATTCTTTTTGTATGTGGATTGTTGTCACATGTAGTTCTCTTCTTCTTTATCTTCATACTCATATTAGGTCATTCAACAAATACAATAAAATTTCATAATAAAATTTTAACTCTTCTTGGCTCCATTGTTCAAAAATATGCTCCATGTTTCCTCCTTCAATCTCTATAAGGATCTCCATGTCTTCTTCTTCATTTTCACTTTTAGCTACAACTAAAAGTGGAATATTGTCCTAAAAATCTATATTCTAAAAAAAAATCATTAAAAAAATTTAAAACATCATTTAACATAATGTATATCTAATTCAGAGAGGTGTCCATCATCAATATCACATGTTTGATACATCATATCATTCACCGCTTTAATGGAAACTTCATTGTCATCAGTAAGATTTGTTGTTGGATTCTCTAAATCATACACTATTGCATTGGCAGTTTCACAATCACCAACCACTTATGGCTAAGGATAGTGGGATTTATCAATGTCTTTGCTCTCTTCTACTACTATTGTAGTCTTATCTGTCTGTGATATAACCCACTATTGCATGTCACTCCCCTTGCACCAAATTCTTCTTCTAGGATCTTCCATGCCTCCTTGGAAGAAGTAGCTTTTGCTACATTACACAAAATCGTTTCATCCATTTCTTGAGGAATGAAACTCAAAGCTAAGGCATATTTTTCCTCATCATGGGGATTATAATTCTTCATAAATATCATACCACAAATATTCGCAAGTTAGAAAAGTTTATGCCTTAACAAATCATATTTGAAAGTTCTTACTAGAAAGCATACGAGATTATAGCAAATTCATGCAACACTAATCAACGTCGATTTCTCCTCCATATTTTCCTAGACTTCTTGGTTCCTTGGTTGCAGCTTGAACCTCTCTAAACATGGCAATGTTGTTTGCCTTTTCTTTTTAATTTATTCTTTTGATCTGATTGAGACATCCTTTCTGAACCATGATTATCCTCTCTCGCTTATCGACCTTCACCTTTTGGTTTCTAGCTTCTTTCGTCATTACCCGAGACTTCTCTCCATATTGTCCTCAAAAAAAATATGCTTTTCAATATGCACATTCATAAAGAAGAATCTTCACCAAATTCACATATCCTTATGATAAAAAAGTTTTTTCCAAACCCAACACACTTTCATACTTAACAAAAAAGAAAAAAATTATAGACTAACAGACCTTTGCAAATCCCTAAAATCTATTTTCAATAAAACCCTTTTCTTTTTCTTTTAATTCTCTTAAAAAAAAGTCACTTAAAAAAATTTCCCACAATTATTTATTTATTTATTTATTTTTTTGGTGAAACTTTATAATCTCCAACCTTTAATAGTCCTTTAATAAACTTTTAAACCTTTTAAAAAACAACGAATAAAATATATATTTTTAAACACTTTAGTCTTTTTTGTGAAACTTTATAATCTCCCATCTTTAATGGTCCTTTAATAAACTTTTAGCCTTTTAAAAAACAACGAATAGAATATTACTTTTTAAACAATTTAGTATTTTATAACCAATCCCTTGCTTTTAGAACACACCTTCTAAACTTATATTTTTAAGAAACTTTAACATCAAATAAAAAACGTTTTCTTTAAGAAACTCTAACATCAAATAGAAAACGGGTTTTTTAAATCACCTTTACTTTTATACCTTTCAAATACATAAAGCATTTTTTCCAATACTTATCAACGATTTGGGCTTTGCTAACGAGCCTCGCGTTACTAACGCGTTTGCACTATGTAGCCTCGCTTTACTAACCCTTTTTTTATGAGGACCCACATTACTGATAACGCGCTTCTCGCTGCAGAGAGGTCGGGCTATCCCGAATTCCCGTTAAATTTGTTGGGTAACGCGATTTTATGGATTTTTCCAACAGTATAACGAGGGTAGCCTTTTTTCCAGCATTATAACGAGTGTGTAACAGATCGTACAATGCCTTATTGTGGCTTTCTTTAACCAAAGGGTTATTGTGGCTTTCCTTGAAATCTCGCTCTGATATCAATTTGATAAACGGACAGAGAAGGAAACATAAACTTAAGTCGCTCAAAACCGTAACTGCTGTTCACTTACATTGCTGGCTTAATTCAATTGTTCAAAGTTTACATGTTATAAAGATTCGAGGAGAAACATAAAATTAACACACTCAAAAACTCTAGCTGCTGTTCAATTACATTGCTGGCTTAATTCAATTGTTCAAAGTTAATATAGTTATAAAGATTGACACCGCTAAGAATAATTATGATCTTTAGCGCTCACACACGACACAGACATCACCATCACCTCAGTGACACATAGATTAATTTTGTGTAAATAACTTGAACACACATACCACTTCCACCTCTCTAACACATATTATCCTTAATTAGGTTTCACGAGATGTATATCAGATATTTTTAAAATTTATTTTAAAGCGTAAATTTTGTATAATTGGTAATTGTGTTAATTTATATTTTTAATTAATTTTTTTTAAGGATGGAAAAATTATTTTGAAGTGTAAAAAATCGGTAATCTTTCTCATCTATAATATCCAAATTTTGAAATATTTGGAAATAATTTTGTTAAAAAATTTAAATTTTAATGTTTTTATATAATTTCTAAATTTTGGCGATTTTAAAATATGCTAATTTTATTTTTTAAAGGGCCACGAGATTACAAATTAATATATCAAAATCTACCCTATATCACAACGATGTCAATATGGAGATGGTGGCAAGGATTGCTGATATGTTTGGAGTCGCCACAAAGTCAATCAGGGAGGGTATCAAGTATCTAGGTTTTCACTTAAAGGCAAAAGGATATTCAAAAGAGGACTGGAAATGGCTTATCGACAAATATTACAAAAAGATTTCCTACTGGGAATATAAATGCCTAACTCTCGCTGGAAGAATAGTTCTTACTCGTGTTGTTCTCTTACAACTTGCTATGTATTGGGCACACATCTTCTTCCTCCTGACAAGCACTATTCAAAAAATGAACAAGATCACTTCAAATTTCATCTCGGGTGGCAATGCAGTTCAAGGTAAATATCATCTCACTTCTCTGGAGCAGATTTCGAGGCCGAAGTCAACAGGAGGTTGGGGCATACTAGACTTAAGAACATTTGGAAAAGCTCTTCTGTGCAAATCCTTGTGGAGAGGCATCTATGGAAATGGTCGTTAGAGTAACACCATAAAAATAAAATATATGAAGGGTAAACATATGGAGTACTGGTTCCGTTTGAAAAGGATTGGAGTAAAAGGCGGTTCCGCTATCTGGCATAGCTTCCGCAAAATTGAACCTTTCTTCTTGAGCAATCTTAAATGGAGACTCCAAACAGGTAAAAGAATTTTCATTGGAATCGACCCCATTATGAGTGGATGCATAGACATTTCTATTCCTCATAGGATCCTTTCCTTTTTACACGGCAAAGGATACTTCACTTGGGACAAATTGATTGTTGACTCGCAGGGTCCCGTTCCCATTTGGAATCGGTGGGATGATATTGGCCTGCCGGTCTCATTGCTTTATTTATGGAATCCATTCAGGAATGCGCTGAGGAACTGTGGTTTCCTCCGGTCCAATTTACAGGATTTTCTAGTATGGCATTTACCAGGTTCCAACAAACAGGGGACTGTCAAGAATATTTATACTGAAATGATGGCTTCTAAACATGTGCTCTCTCATCCACTGTTTCCCATTGTTTTTTGGAAATCAAAGTGCGCTCCCAAGCTCATTTATTTCTCATGGCTGGTTTTTTATAACAAAAACCTGTCATGGGAGAATTTGCGGAAAAGAAACTGGCATGGCCCGAGCAGATGTCAAATGTGTGAATCGGCATAGGAATCAAACTTTCATATGTTCTTTCAATGCAACTCCATTCAACGGATCTGGCAGGAACTGGCTTTTCTATACGGATTTCGCCTTGTTTCACATATTTCTACTCAAGCCGCTTTTGTCTGGTGGGGTGAACAGCGAAAATCATGGATGCCGATCGTTGTGACTACTTTATGGTGTGTCTGGAGCTAGCAAAACAACAAAGTTTTCAATTATGCAAGGGTGCCTCTTATGGACATTATACAAAACATATCTTTCCTTCTTGGCTCTATCCCCAAAGAGAGTCCAAAAATGAAAAAGCCCAACAAGAATGGACTGTCTGATCCTCTCATTAGACCCCCAATGGCCTTTTTTGACGGAGCTGCCCAACGCAATTCTTGTGGCTGTGGGGTTTTCATAATCATCAGTGAGCATCTACACTACAGACTAGCTTGGAATGCTGGTAATGGGACAAACATCATGGCAGAGACGATGGCCCTTGCGGGCCTACTCGCTTTCTGCATCTTTTTTGACATCCATTAAATCTCCATTTTTGGGGATTCCAAGTTAATAGTTGATCATGTTAATGGTAAATGCTTCATCAGATGCCCTCATCTTGCTGGCTGGTTGGAGAAAGTCTTGTTTTTTTGGGACCTCATGGTGGGCAGCTCTATTCAGCACATCTACAGGTCTTGGAATTAGGTTGCCGATTGTCTGTCTAAGCAGGGTCTTCTCCTCGGTACAGGTATCTAGTCTCTGGAGGTTTTGGCATATGGGGAGTCTTACTTCATATAGGATTTATGTATCCCGGGCTTCTAATCTTCTCCATTGGTTTCAATGTTCATGCTTATGATCCTTCTCCTTTCTGTATCCTTTTTTAATTTCTCTCAAATATGGGTGGTCTTATATGATGGTATCCATCTCAGTCACATGCTCCTAGCGGGATGCTGAAGATATCTTTGCTAAAGTCATACCTTTCTTATCTGAGATTCTGTTAGTTTTTAGGCACAGAAGTTTCTCCCCTGGTATACGATATATGTAATTACATGATATGTTACCTTCTGTCACTGTTTATACAGGACCAGTATAATATAATTCCGCTTTTTTCTTCCTGAAAAAGTTTGGGGCAATCATTTTTACATCAAATAGGAATTAGTTAATTATTTCATAAAAATATGAAATCAAATATAATTTCTAGATTTTGACAATTTTAAATATGTTAATTTTATCCAATAAAGTTTGGACAAATCATTTTTACATCAAATAGGAATTAATTAATTATTTCATAAGAAATATGAAATATGTTTGAGTCAAAATATTTTGGCCCTTGATTAATTTGCAAAATTTTAAAAACTATTTGTAAAGTTTATTAAATTTTAGTAAAATTAAATATTAAATTTATTTTTTAGAAAATGAAAATTAATTTTTGGAATTTTAAAAATTTGAATTTTTCTAATTTTGGAAAGGGTGGGATGATAATTTTCTTGCCTTTAATATCAATGTATTGGAATTAATAATTGTTTAAAACAAAAAATAATTGCGAAATGTCCTCATAAATTAATTATAAAAAAATGAAAATATGAATTTTTCCATAATTAATATTTTCTTTCCATTCATTATCATATTTATTTTAATAACAATGTAGTTGCGAAGAGTCGTCATAAATTAAATATATAATTTTTTTCCATAATTAATATTTTTTTTTCCATTTATTATCATATTTATCTTTAACTATAAATGTTTATTAACCTATAATCATTCATTGCTTGCTTTCTATTAATTATTGTATTCATTTTTTTAATAACAATGTTTTTTCAACCTTTTTCATCAATATATTTTATTGATCACAATAATTTTTTTTATAGTTTAATTATTTAATTGTTGTGGACCCTTTGTCATAGAACTATGTTTCATCTAAAATAGTTATTAAATGATATTTTCCCCACCCAGGTTGTAAGTGCTAAATCATGCACTTAAATAGTAAACTAATATCAACTTGTACATTCAATTTCTCTTTTTTTTTTTTTTTTTTTTTTTTTTACATAAAAAAACAATGTTGTATATTACACATTTTTTTCTATATTATGTTTTTAAATTTATCCCTAAAATTTTCATTTTTTTAATATTATTTTTCCTACATTTACCATTTTACAAACTACTATCAAAAGTTGACTAATATATCTTAAGAAGTTAAATGATATCAAGAATGATATAGTGAGCAATGGTAGTCTAAAGAGTCCACCATAAAAGTAAATAAGTGATTCAAACACTTCAAGTCTAAAGAGTCCACCATAAAGTAAATAAGTGATTCAAACACACCAACATTCTGAGTTTTTGAATTTTTTTTAGCTAACTCTGACTAAAAATCTATTATACAAACAAATTTGTGCTTTCAGTAGACAATGCCTGTTTTAAATTTATATGGTTCTCCATGCTAAAAAAATTTCAACTATAATACAACAGAAAAACAAAATGAAGTTTAACAGGACAATATTTCAAATGGAAACACTGATTTTTCTATAGGTTTGTCCAGGAATGTAGAGTTTTAGATGCGGTGATATATCCTAGTCTGAAGGGGTTGCTCACAATCCTCCTATTTCCAAACATTCCAACAGAGCAGGCATCCATGATCGTTTAATGTGGTTAACAATAGATTAAAATATAGTGTTATGGGGATTTTATCGGACTGCAATTGATGATATTTTTGAGTTATTGTAACGATTAAGGGCATTGAAAATATTTAAGTGTGATCAACAAGAACTTATAAATATCATTTAAAAAATATATGCATGATTATTATGCATTATGATAAACCAATGAAAAACCTTGCAATATCATGTATGAACAATTTAGCTAATAATCCCCCCAGATTCATAAATGCAACATTACAGAGACGGAATTAGAGACGAGTAAAACGATAACTAGATGTCACAACCCTCTATTCTTAAAATTATATAAATAAAAATGAAATTTTTATTATACCCCTAATCTTACTCAATCACCGGATTTAAAGCTTACGATATCATGGTGACATGCCTTATTATATAGCGTTGACATATTTAATACATAACTCAAGCATTGATATATATATTACACATAACTACAAGCGTTGATATATTTAATACGTAACTTATGAATACAATGATACATAACGGTAATGTTAATATTCCACATCAATAATCAACCTTCCCGATTCATCGTAGAGTTAACAAGCGTATGACACCTGTGTCACGGTACAGTCATCCACTTGCCGGTAGCTGTAGCATTTATGGTAACAGCGTGGCTACCACCTCCTCGGGATCATCTTTACAATGGACGGCCTTGATCGCTCTTCAACGATCGGACGGTGGAGAGCTTCAAAATTTTGGCGGCATTGCTTTTAGGGTTGGTGAACGAAGGTTTCGGGTCATTTGTCATTGTTTGGGTCGCCGAGAGCGGCTCCCAGCTCTGTTCCGCCATAGTTCTTTCAGTCCGGTCTCCGCCATTGTTAACTCTACAGTCCTCGAACTGCTGCAGGCGACGAGCTCTCTGTTGGTGTCTTGCTTCGGCGCATCCTCGACTGGTATGTAACCCTCGCTGCGGTTTCTCAGAAAACTATCTTTCTATGTGTTTATATGAGTGAATAATCCTTGGTTATTCGCTGGCAGGTACCTGTGTTTTGCGTGAGGACGGTAGCCGCGATGATGGCACAGGGGTTTGCCCCCACTTCGCTGACCAGGTAAGCATACCAACTCACGATCTCCTGTTTTCAGCTATTGCAATGATTGCCACCTTATGCTACTCTTTTTCCTGCCAGGTCTATTGTTAAATCTGCTATTTGAAGGCGAATCACAGTTGTCTTCTTTTGCACTTGGTTTACTCGGATTACGATGAATAGATACAGCTTCTAGGGTTTAGGATGTTCCGAGTTTAAGACTCAAGCCGAGTTATTTTTGTACAATTCTATGTCTGTTTAATTATTTGGTCCTCAGTTAATTTGCATGTAATGATTCGGTCTCTGTAATTACAGTTTGACTCGCATTATGGCTTTTCGGGTTTTTCCCGACTTGGTCGGTATCAAATGGGATTTCCCTGTTCTCATCATTTGATAATATATGTGTTCCATGATTTAGATGCCGGGTTTTGCCTCAGTATTTTCTGAATGTCAATGATAGTATTATTTGGTTGGTTATTTCACCCGTATGGGTTTTTGTTATGATTATTATAGACTTGCTCTTATTTGGCCGTCGGCCTGCTCATGATTTCATTATATTGCAGTTGGATTTGTACTTAAAATACTCGTTTGATAATTCCTCTCTTGCGGTTAGCTCATTATACCATGAACTCGATGTTTTACACATTCCTACTGTATAATGATTTGGGTCTTTGACGAAAAGGCCGGTTGACCGAGAAAGGGTAATGTTATGTACATTCTGTCGTTTATTCATATGATGACTGTAATTACATGATTCTGATTCCGGCTATTTAATTTAAATTTCTTTCCTTTTTCTTAGCAAGTAAATCTCTGAATATTTATTACAGTAAATAGGTTTTTGGCAATGAGGTCTCGGCATCTTGCTGTGGCTTACCGCCACCAGGTGGTGTCCACCTGTGCACATTGCTCGGACCGAAACTCATCCACTAATGAGGTCATATGTTTACACTATGTTATGACTCTGTTCTTTACGTGTTACTAAAGGTTTACCTGAACGGTTAGCGAGACTATCGCTGTCAGAAAATGCCCATTAACTGTTGGTAATACTTATGCGAATTGTAATATTTGACAATTCTTTGGTTTATATATTGCTACTGTTTGCGTTCACCACTTACAGTCTTCCGCCTGGTAATATGAGGGTTTCTGTTCGGGTTTACCCGACAGTTAACCGTTTCAATTATTTTGATACTCTGTCTCTAAATACAGAGATGGGTTATTTACCTCCTTGCTGTATATTAAATACTTTCAGATGCTGTATATTAAATACTTTCAGATAAACTTTGTTCTGATGATTTCTACATCCTGTTACTGTTCTTTTCATGAACCACTGTCTACATGATTGTTATTTAGACCTATCTTTTATATAGAATGCTGTACAGGAATTAAATCTATCCAATCTTCAGTTATCTATCTTTCTTGTTTTGATTCATATTAGTATAAAGATAGGGTATACTATACAGGTTCTATTTAGACTTTCCATACTGGTCTCTTTCTTTCTTTTTACATATCTGATCTACAGAGTGACCCAAATGACAGTATTACCTTTAATAAATTCAGGTACTGTTTCACATTATAATCATGATTAAAATATTCCTAAACAAACTACTACTACTGTCATCGATATCTAATCTTCAGGTCTTATAAATCAAAATACTTACCTGTATCTTTGTTGCTTCTCTTCGCCCTTCTACCACCCGTGGAAGGCTATTTGATGCTTGATATCCTCCCAGCCACGAGACCAGTCGACTGTACTGCGTCTCTCCCCCAAGCAATCCCTTTCTAGCCACAGCCTCTGCAATGGGAGGCACAATTGTGCTTGTGCTATCTGGTCCTCACCAGACGTAGCACCATCTTTCTTTTGCTCAGTGCCCTCTTTTCCTTCTTTTTCCTGTTTGTTCAAAAAACAACCCAGGTCTTTCTCCTTTCCCCTTTTCTAAGGAGAAGAGAAACAGTTAGGGTTTTCCCTAATGTACTGGCGACTGTTTTTTCCTTTTTCCTCATGCATAAAGAGAGAAAATAACTTTTCACATGAAATTATCATGCACACATAATTATGCATTTCATATTATTTAATTTTAAACATATAATATTTCCATCACTTCAAGAAGATAGTAATTTCTGTTTCATCTTTAACCACAGAGTAAATAAGTAATTTATTTACGTAAAATATTTGGTCATTACATCTCCTCCCCCTGAGATTGGACACCGTCTCGGTGTCTCTCAGAACCGAACAGACCTAGATAGGTTCTCCTCATTAATTCCTCATCTTCCCAAGTGGCCTCGTCAGGCCCAAAATGTCGCCATTGAACCTTAACTTGGGTAATAACTCGTTTCCGCAGCTGCACTTCTCTCTGGTCGAGAATGCTCAACGGTTCGACCAGAACTTCTCCTTCTGGTTCGACCTGCAATACACAATTTGAAGTTAGTTTTCTACTTTTCATGTGCAATTCTTGCGGAATTTAACATAACTCATACCCACCCAGATCTCTTGCCATCGAATCACATGCCTAGGATCATACACATACTTCTTTAGAACAGAAACATGAAATACGTTATGAACTCGGATGTGACTTGGCAGGGCCAGTTGATAAGCTACTGGTCCGACCCTCGCCAAAATTTGGAAGGGTCCACAATACTGTGGTGCCAGTTTGGTGCATCCGCTCCACTGCAATGTACTTCTTTTGGCCTGAATCCGAATATACACATGGTCCCCAATCTGAAATTCCTTAAATCTCCTTTTTCGATCAGCAAAGTTCTTCTGCCTATCCTGGGCAGCTTTTAAGTTGACACGTACCCTCTTTACCATATCCTCCATTTCTTTTAGCATTTCAGGACCTAAGCTCAATTTATCTTCCGGTCCTCCCCAACTAGTGGGTGTACGACATTTTCGTCCGTACATAACTTTGAATGGGCTCATCTGCGTCGAGGTATGGTAACTGTTATTATACGCGAACTCTACCAGATGTAAATAGTCTTCCCACTTCGTGGGTTGTTGCATGACGTAAGCCCTTAACATATCTTCTACCATCTGGTTCACTCGTTCTGTTTGCCCATCAGTTTGTGGGTGGTATGCCGTGCTGAAGTTTAGTTGAGTCCCTAATTCAGCAAATAATGTTTTCCAAAATGCTGATGTGAATTTCACATCACAATCGGAAATTATATTTTTCGGAAGCCCATGTAACCTAAATATATTCTGCATAAAAATGTGAGCAATCTGTGCAGCTCTATAAGTAGATTGCACTGGTATGAAATGTGCAGCCTTACTCAGCTTGTCCACTACTACGAAAATGGAGTCATGATTTTTTTTTGTCTTAGGTAATCCTGTGATGAAGTCCATGGAGATGACTTCCCACTTCCATTCTGGAACTAGCAGTGGTTGTAACAATCCTGCTGGGTGTTGGTGTTCAGCTTTAATTTGCTGGCATTCCAGGCATTGCGATAGGTATTCGACAATGTTCTTCTTCATTCCTGGCCAGAAATACTCCTTTCGGATTGTTGTTATCATTTTCTGATATCCTGGATGACCTGCGTAATGACTAACATGAAATTCATCCATAATCAGATTTTTGATCCTGCTTTGATTTGGCACATATAACCGTTTCTTGAAATAAATTCTGCCAGCATCGTCTAATTCATATTCCTGTTGGCTGTCCTCTCTAGCAGATTGTTGTATTTGTAATTTTAGCTGCTGATATTTAGTGTCTTGATCTGCAGTTTCCTTTATAATTTCTAGGAAGGGACTTTTCCACCCACTAATGGAAATTTCATACAAACTCTGTGCCTTCCGGCTCAAAGTGTCTGCTACCTTATTTTCCTTCCCCTGCAAGTGTTTTATATCAAAATCAAAACCACTTAAAAAGTCTACCCACCTTGCTTGTCTAGCGTTTAAGGTAGGTTGGCTGAAGTAGTTGGTCAAGCTGTGGTGGTCGGTATGCAGCAAAAATTTTCTGCCCATGAGATAATGCCGCCACATCTTCAGGGCATGTATTACGGAAGCCAACTCCAGATCATAAGCAAAATACTTCTGCTCATGTTCTTTTAGTTTGCGAGACTCGTAAGCTATTACCCTGCCTTCTTGCATTAAGACTCCTCCCAATCCTTCTTTACTGGCATCCGTACATACTACGTAATCTTTATTAGGATCTGCTATACTTAGGACAGGTGTCGTGGTGAGAAAATGTTTCAATTGCTCAAAACTTTTCTCGCAATTTGGGGTCCAATGAAACAGTTTCCCTTTTTTCTGCAATGAGGTAATGGGAAATGCCACCTTAGAAAAACCTGCCACGAATTTCCTATAATACCCTGCCAACCCCATAAAAGATCGGACATCCGTTACATCTTTGGGAATTGGCCAGTCCATTATAGCTTTTATCTTTTCCGGATCCACTGCAATTCCCTCCTTTGAGATCACGTGTCCCAAATACTGAATTTCTTTCTTGAAGAAGTCACACTTGCTGAATTTAGCGTACAACTGATGTTTCCGAAGGGTCTGTAATACTATTCGAAGATGCTCATAATGTTCTTCAATAGTGCGTGAATAAATCAAAATATCATCAATAAATATTAGCACAAACTGATCCAAATAAGGATGGAAGATGCCATTCATTAGACACATGAAGGTTGCCGGGGCGTTGGTGAGGCCAAACGGAAAAACTACAAATTCATAATGTCCATACCTGGTTCTAAAGGCAGTTTTCACGATGTCTTCATCTTTAATCCTGATCTGATGATAGCCTGATCATAAGTCGATCTTAGAGAACACAGTTGCGCCTTTCACCTGTTCAAACAATTCATCTATCCGGGGAAGAGGATATTTGTTTTTAATAGTCAACTTATTCAACTGTCTGTAATCAATACACATCCGAAGGGTGTCGTCTTTCTTCTTAACGAATAACACCGGGGCTCCCCATGGAGACACACTCGGACGAATGTAGTTCTTCTCGAGTAACTCTTGCAACTGCATTTTTAATTCTGTCAACTCAGGTACACTCATTCTGTATGGTGCTCGTGACACCGGTGCAGCCCCTGGTACTAACTCTATAGTAAAGTCTATATCTCTTCGTGGCGGCGGCCCGAGGATCTCTTCCGGAAACACATCTGCAAATTCTTGTATTACTGGGATATTATTCAAAGACGCTGTCTTGTCCTTAGAATTCGCATAACCCACCTGAATGGCATACACTTGATAGCCCTTCCGTACACATTTTACCAATTGATTTGCAGTTATCGGCCGGACCTGCACAGGTCGCCTAATACCCTGCATTTCTTTGCTATTCCCTTGTTGATCTCTGTAATAGATGATTTTGGTTTTACAGTCCACCAATGACCAATGCTTTTCCAACCAGTCCATTCCAATTAAAATATCATAAGAACCCAGAGGAAGTATGTTCAGGTCAGCTGTTATTGGCTGGTCTGCTATAGTGAAAGAGCAGTTATTGATCTTAGAGGTTACCCTCCGCTTGGCTCTAGTGGCCAATTGTACTAACCAAGGGTTTTTAAATTTAACAGACTGTAAATTACAACGTTCTACTACTTTTGGGTTTACATAACTTAGCGTGGCCCCAGGATCAATCAAAACAGATATGGGAAGGTTTGAAATTTTACCTTCGAACTCAACCATGGTTGGCTGGTACTCCGCCTGCCGATTCTCCAATGCTGCATTGATTCTGGGTACGCTCCGACCCACTTCGCCAACAGTTGAAGCTTCATGAATCTGGGATAACTATTCAGTCCCCTTTCGCTGTGGACAATTCTTAATGTAATGAGGTCCCCCACAACCCCAACACTGTAAAGGAGGTCTTGCTGTTCCTTCATTATCCAACCTGATTTGTTGTTTGCTGGCCTTGGGTTCATTTGCAGTTCTGAACTTGGGTGCAGTCTTTGTCGCAAATCTGTTATTTATTCCTTTACCAGTCCCTTTAATTCCACTGCTGCGATTTCCTTTCAAGTTTCCAGCTAACTTGAAATTCTTCTTCTCACTCCACTTTCTATTAGCAGTTTCTCCTTTTTGTTTGCCTTGCTGATAACAGATTCTAGCCTTGCGGATTACTTCATCCATCGATTTCGGATTATCGAATTCAATTCTTTCCCGCATGTACGGGGGTAAACTGCTAACGAATCGCTGCACCTTCGCCTTTTCCTCCCTTATATATGGGACGTAGCGAAGTAATGAAGTAAAACGGGTAATGAACTCATCCATAGTCTGCTGTCCTAATCGCAGGTCATGAAATTCTCTGGCTTTCTCATCATAGAAGCGTTCAGTTAAATATCTCTCCTTGAAGAATTTTTGGAAATTGTCCCATGTTATGTTTTGCTCAGTAACCCCTTTGACAATCTTCACTTCTTCCCACCATAAGGTAGCTTTTCCTTGCAACTGGAAGATAGCCAGTCGTGCTTTAAGATTATGATCGTATTCATAAAGTTGGAAATACTTGTTCATGTTTATTAACCATGCTTCAGCTGCTTCCTCTTGTTCTCCGTCAAAATGTGGTGGCTTAATCTTGCGGAATTCCCCTTGTAACTCCATCCTTTGTCTTTTTGAGGTTTGCTGTTTGAATGCATTGTCCGAGCGTTCTTCCTTCTCTTCTGATCCTTCAGGGGGTATGTGATGATTCTGTTCTTCTGACATCCTTGGATGTTCCACACTAGGATTAGCGGGCAACTGATTTTGTCTATCGGACAAGCTTTTAAAAATCCTTTCCTGCTCTATGGTTAATCGAGCATTGTCTTCTCCCAACCGAGCCATCTCATTTTTCAACTCCTGTACTGTTTCCGAAATGGCTTGGTTCGTAATTCTCGCTTCTTCTCCAAGTTGTACCCATAGCTCTGGGTTATTGTCCGTGCCGGTCATGCCCTGTCCCATTACAGGTCGTCGGGACATGTTCTCTGCCCTCCTCATGTCTTTCGTTCTCAGAATCCACTCCTGTAAAAGAAAAACAGTTCAAGAGTAATAATGGGATGATTATCTATTAACTGAATTACTACAATGTCCATTCATTACTGTCTTGCCCAGAAGCCATAGTGCTGTATCTGGGCTCTGATACCATATGTCACAACCCTCTATACCTAAAGTTTATATACATAAAAAAAAAAATTATTTTATAACCCTGTTTTCTTACCCAACATCGGATCAAAGGCACACGATATCATAGTAACGTGTCTTGTTATATAACGTTGGATTATTTAATACATAACTACAATTATCATAATTAATACCAGGACTATATAATGTTTAAGTTGGCGGTCCATAACCTTAATCCAACTCCCGCTTCATTGTTGTATTAACAAATACATAACACCTGGCTTACGGTTCAGTCATTCACTTGCGGTAGCTGGACCATTTATGGTAACAGCGTGGCTACCACTTCCTCGGGATCGTCATTGCAATGGACGATTGTGATCGCCCTCAATGATCGGACGGTGGAGAGCTTAAGGGTTTTGGCGGCATTGTATTTAGGGTTTACATCCAGAAGTTTCGGGTCATTTGGCATTGTTTTGGTCGCCGAGAGCGGCTCCTTGCTCTGGTCCGCCATAGCCCTTTCGGTCCGGTCTCCGCCATTGTTAACTCTACAGTCCTCGAACTACTGCTGGCGACGAGCTCTGTTGATGTCTTTATTCGGCGCGTCCATGAATGGTATGTAACCTTCACTGCGGTTTTACAGTAACCTACTTTTCTCTGTATTTATATGAGTGGATAATCCATTGTTTGTTGCTGGCAGGTACCTGTGATTTGCGTGAGGACGGCAGCCACAATGATGGTGCAGAGGTTTTGCCCCCACTTCGCTGACCAGGTAAGCTTCCGAAGCTCACGGCCTCCCGTCTTTAGTTATTGTTATGATTGTTGCCTTATACTTATTCTTTCCTGCCAGGTCTGTTGGTAATCCTGCTATTCGAAGGCATATGACAGTTGTCTCCTTTTTCACTTGATTTACTCAGAGTATGATGATTTAATTACCACTCCTAGGGTTTTAGGTTGTTCTGAGTTTGATACCCGAGCCGAGTTATGCTCGAGCAACTCTGAGTCTGTTTAATTATTCGGTCCTCAAATTATTTGTATGTAATGATTCGGTCACTGTAACTACAGTTTGACATACATTATGGTTTTTCGGATTTTTCCCGACTTGGTCGGTATCATACAGTAATGGAAATTCCCTGTTCTCATCATCTGATAATAGATGTGTTTTCATGATTTAAATGACAGGGTTTGCCTCTTATATTTGTTTCGAATGTCAATGATAGTATTATATATGTCGCTTGCTTCGCCCGTATGGGTTTTGTCATGATTATTACAGTCTTGCATTATTTGGCCGTCGGCCTGCTCATGATTTCATGAGGTAATAATTTATTTGTACTTAAAAATACTCGGTTGATAATTCCTTTCTTTAAGGTCAGTTCATTATACCATGAATCCGGCTTTTACGAACTTCTACTGTATAATGATTTGGGTTTTTGAGAAAAAGGCCGGTTTGACCGAGAAATGGTAATGTTAAGTGTGTTCTGTCGTTATTCATGTGATTACTGTATATGCATGGTTCTGGTCCCCAGCTATTTAATTTAATTATCTTCCTTTTTGCTCAATGAGTGACCCTCTGAATACTTACTACAGTAAATAGGTCTCGGTATTTCGACCTCGACATCTTGCTGTAGCTTGCCGCTACCAGGTGGTTTCCACCTGTGCATATTGCCCGGACCGCAACTCATTTACTGTTGAAGTCCTATGCTTATACTATGTCTTGACTCTTTTCTTTACGCATTACTGATTGGTTTGCCTGAACGGTTTCGCGAGACTATCGTTGTCAAGATATGGCTATTAATTGTTAATAGTACCTATGCGAGTTGTATCATTTGATAATTCTTTGGTTTATATATTGCTATCTGTTTGTATCCATCACTTACAGGCTTCCGCATGGTAATACGAGGGTTTCTGTTCAGGTTCACCTGACAGTTAACCGTTTCAATTATTATGATGCTCTGCCTCTAATACAGAGATGGGTTATCTGCCTTCTTGCTGTATATTAAATATTTTCCGATAAACTTTGTTCTATTGATTTCTAAATCTTATTACTGTTCTTTCCATGAACCACAGTCTGCATGATTGTTTATCTAATTCTGTCTTTTATATATATAATGTTGTACAGGACTAAATCTACACCATCTTTAGTTATCTACCTTTCTTGTTTGTGATTCACATTAATATAAGGACAGAGTATAATGTACAGGTTCTATGTAAGTTTCCCATACTGGTTTCTCTCTTTCTTTTTACATATCTGATCTACAGAGTAACCTAAATGATAGTAATACCTTTAATAAATTCAGGTACTGCCTCACATTATAACCACGATTAAAAATGATCATAAACAAACTACTAATACTATCATCGATATCTAATCTTCAAGTCTTGTAAATCAAAATACTTACCTGTATCTCTGTTGCTTCTTTCCGCCCTTCTACCACCCGTAGAAGGCTATTTGATGCTTGATATCCTCCCAGCCACGAGACCAGTCGTCTGTACTGCGTCTCTCCCCCAAGCGATCCCTTGCTGGCCACAGCCTCTGCAAAGGGGAGCACAATTGTGCCTGTGCTATCTGGTCCTCACCAGACGTAGCACCCTTTCTTTGCTCAGTGACTTCCTTTCCTTTTATTTTTCCTGTTTGTTCAAAAAAACAACCCAGGTCTTTTCTCCTTTCCCCTTTTCTAAGGAGAAGAGAAAACAGTTAGGGTTTCCCCCCTAGTGTACTGGCAACTGTTTTTCCTTTCATTCTCATGCATAAAGAGAGAAATAACTTTCCACATGAAATTATCATGCACACCTATTTATGCATTTCATATTATTTAATTTTAAACATATAATATTTCCATCACTTCAAGAAAATAGTAATTTCTGTTTTATCTTTAACCACAGTGTAAATAAGTAATTTATCTACGTAAAATATTTGGTCATTACAGAATGTTAATCAATTGTCTGATTTTTGGGATTTTACATTCAATATTTTAGCTATTAGAACATCAAATTATATATTCCCTAATGTTATTAGCATTCAACTTGGGTTGGGTTCCAAAATGGTGTGATCGTCTTGCCTAATAAACAATTTATATCATTCTCGAAAAGATTAGCTAGCCATGCTAGGTAATTCCATGTGATAACAATTGCAGTGAAGAGCTGTGTTGATAGAATGAAATTAAACAAGTTGCAAGCAATTAATCAGGCAAAACCCGAGACTAATGTGCCTACCTCTTGAATTATTTTCTTGACTCATCATTTCTCTGCGTTATCTCCATATATACCTACAAATTTTCAAAGCTGGTCCTATTAAAAACAACTCCAAAAATATATGTATAAATCCAAAAAAATAAAAGTAAAAAATACAGATTTTAAATCAAATCCACCATAATAATAACACTCACTTGATCTCAACAACTACGACGGATTCTTATCCAATAGAGGAACATCAATCTCCGCAGATTCTACATGGCACACAACTCGCCTTACAGAGATCTGATGCAGAAGAAAAAAAATCACGATCAAACTTTTTCCAGCCTGCTATGTTTTTTCTGGGCAGGGAATTTTAGCTTTTCCTCTTTTTCATCACATCTTTAATTTCTTAATAACATTTATTCAGATAAGGAATCATTTATAAAATCACCATTAATATTCATTTTTTTATAGTGTTTTTCATCAAAAGTCATAAAAATGATAGGTTTTCTTGAGGATAGGTTTTCTTATTTCCTCTTTATTTTTGAAAAAATCTAAAAGTTAAATAAAAAAATCAATCATAAACTTAAAAAAATTCATAAAATCAAATAAAAATTAAAATAAATTAAAAAATAATAATTAAAAAATTAAAAAAATTATTTAAAAATCTCATAATAAAACCCCAACTAATTAATTTACAGATAAATAAATTTTAAATAATATTAAAAATTTAATTCTTAATATTAAACTATAAATAAATGAAAATTAGTCTCTAAGACAAACTCAGCCTATAATATAATATATATAATAATAATAATAATAATAATAATAATATTTTATTGTAATTTTAACCGGTTAAAGTCTTTTCAATTTTGAAAAAACTCAACCACTCACACGTTTAAAGTCACCCTGTAATTTCGTTCGCTTTTCGGTGGTGTGCGTAGGTGACTCTTCATATTCAAATTGTGAGGGGACCTCCATAAACCAAAGCCAAACGTTTACAATCACCCTGTTATATCGTTCGGTTTTGTTTTGGCTGTTCTCAATATTTCAAACCAGTTCCTTGACTCTTGAAATTGTGAGGGAAGCTGCACGACAAGGAAGGCAGTGAAGGAGTAGTTTCATTACAATTCACTGCTTATAACCACGCCCACGTTCCTCCCCATGATTCCTCGTATGCCTTTTCTGAGCGCTCTGTCTCCCGCGCTTACATTCTCTTTTTCTGCAAACCTATTGGCCAGATATCATATCGTTCATCTGCAAGCGCTGAGTTGCCATCTGATTTCCATACTATATCTGATTTCTATTTTTTGTTTGCTAATACTCATCAGATTTAAGATGGGGAGCTGTCTAATGGCGGCGCTAGCTCTGATCCCTCTCCTGCTCCTTGCAGGCAGTTGCTGCAGCGCCAGGTTGCTGGAAAACGACCGGTTAATTGCCTCAGCCAATCCCTCGGCCTTTGGTCCCAATAATAATTACGTTGCCGATACTCACGTGGAGAAGGATGCAGTGCAGTATGATCAAGAGAATTGCCGTTGGGTCAGAACTCCGGTCTCCTCGAAGAATTCCGAGAACGAGATCAACGAGTTATCGTCCAGGCTCAGTCCGACAATTCGAAATATCAAGAAGGCCGATGAATCAACTGTACCAAACAAACGCAGGGTCTTATTAAATTTAATGCCGGCAGGGGCACCTAGTCTTACCGTTGTAAATTCGACGCAGATGACCAGACAACGGCTCTCCAAATCCCGCCCTGGCGTTGGTCATATGCAGATGAGCACCCATAAATCTCAAGCAAGAAACGTCAACATCCATCACATCAATGGAGACGATAAAAGCAATGAACGGAAACCGAGGCGAGGTTCTGCCCCAAGCCCTGGAGGCGGTCATTGATATGGCGGCAGCTGTATACAGAACATTAATAGTGGGGGTTAACAGTAAAGGTTTCAGAAATTACCGAACTGGGGTTATCGGTTCCCGTATAGTGAATTCAGTGAATTTGTTCAATACTAATTATACAGCAATATTTTTCCAAAGTGTATTTTTACCTGCTCGTAAGCAGGGAAGGGATTATGAGCGATTCGCAAGGATGCTTGATCTATAGTAAATTTAGTATATCCTTTTATAACAAAAGCGAATTCGTACATGGAACTTATGTTTCTATTTGAATATGTATGGGATCGAAGCTATATAAATTTTCAGGTTTCATTTTTCCTTCGGAGTAATTACAAGCATATGTCTCCTAGAATCTGGGCAACCATTTTTTTTGGGTGAAATTTTTTTAGGTTTTCTCAATATTTTATAGTTAGTAATTATTTTCTTTTCAATTTTTTTCAACATAGAAAAATATAGTATTAAAGATAGCGAATATTATTTTTTTCATAATTGTTTATATTAATATTAGTTTTGTTTTTACCATAAAATTTTAATTCCAAAAAATATTTCATATTTTCGCATCATTGAATCAAAAGGCTCATTATGAGAAGTTTTTTCTCAACCTTTCATTGACACATGTTTGAGAAAAAAAATAAAAAAATAAAAAGAAAGCCACTCTACAACAAATATATATATATATATATATATATATATATATATATATATATATATATATATATATAAAAAACAAAGAGAGAGTATATACATATTTAGTTAGTTTTAATTAAAAGTATTAAAAAATTCATATTTTCACATTTGACTATAATGAAGTTGTAAAAATATAAATGTTAATGATAATAAAATATTTATTAAAAAAAATGAGTAATTCAAATTTAAAAAAAAAATCAATTACTTGTTAGAAAGAGTAATAATAATTCATTTAGTTTTTAATACGAAATTAATATGTAGCATTCAAAAATATTATTAGTAACAAAAATAATTGGAAAAAATATTCAAGTAGTTTCACTATTTTACATTTTGGCTATTTTCTTTAGGTACATTTTTTATCAATTTTTTTTAAATCAAGCAATTATGCTTTGGAATTGCAAGTTTAAGCTATGCATTTTAAAAGACCTTCATCCCTTTCAGCTCTTGCTAGATCTGTGGTTAAGATGGATCTATATTGCTCAATATGAACAAGACAATTGTGGTTAAGATGGATCTATACTGGTGAATAGGAACAAGAGAGAAAAAATAATGAAAAGGAGGTTGATGAAAAGAACGGAAAGTGACGAGATTAGTAGAAGGTGAAAATGTGCAAGGAGAAGACTAACCCTAAAGAAAAGAACGGGGAAAATAAAGAAGGAAGTGTAAGGAAAGGATGAACATTTAAGAGGGACAAAAATAGAGGGCATTGAAGTGGCAAGGACAACCATAGCATAAGGATATAGAGATATATATGGAGATACAATAAACAATTAATGATAAAGAGGGGATTTTGGTAAGGGGAGTCATATGCTACTAATCTCAATACCACAATCCATGTTGAGATTTTTTGCATGTTTCGTTATTTCCAAGGCTTTCATGTATCTTCATTTGTAATGTTGGCCTTCTCTGGAAATGATTTCACGTAAGAGGATCTCGCTCTTAGACTCTTTTT
>APFE030682462.1:0-12559 GCA_000404065.3 Pinus taeda
CCGAAAAGATTGGGTTTGGATATAGACAATGATATCTCTGTACCATGGATCAACAGTGCTAATAAGGCACAAGGATTCATTCGCAAGGGATTCTTTTGCGACATGTTCGGTATCGGCACGAGGGAAATCACACATTAGTTTCGCAAAAACCAAAGACTTCTTTGACTTGGCTTTCTCAAATTCCAAGTAAAATTCCTGCAGGATAACAATCCATTTGGAATAGTTGCCCCCCAACAATTTTTTAGTCAAAATGTATTGCATAGGGTTACAGTAAAAAATGACAGTGGTTTTGCGTAACAAAATGTAGTGACGAAAACGCTAAACAACATGGGCTGCAGTAAAGGCCAATTTCTCCACATGTGAATATTTCAACTCAGTGGGAGTTAGAGTCCGACTAAGATAATATATCACATGTTCACTTTCGAATTCATCCTGTTGAACTAAAACCATCCCAATAGTGGAATCGAAGCAACGAGGTACAAGAAGTAATCCTGGTTGTGGTTGGGAGGATGCAATAATTGCGCATGGGTCGATTGCATGTTTTAGAGCATCAAAATATTTATCAGCGAACTCGTCCCAAAAGAATGGAGTGTTTTGTTTCAACAACTGGGTGAAACCTTTTATAATCTCGACGTAGTTTGGAATGAAATGACATAAAAAGTTTTATTTCCCTTGCAAACTCTAGAGTAGGTGAAGAGTCGAAGGAGGTGGTAATTTGACAATGGCTTCGACCTTCGAAGGATCAACGCGAATACAACAAATCGCAGTAATCGACCCGTTTCGATACAGAAAACACACTTGTATGGATTAAGCCTAATCCGATAATGCCTACATCTCATGAAGATGGCTTGTAAGTGAGTGAGATGATCGGCTCTTCGCAATGAATGAGCCGGTAAATCATCGAGATAGGGCTGCACAATGTGCTTGATGTCATGAAATGCATAAGACATGGCCCTTTGAAAAGTTGCCCCGAGATTCTTTAGTCCAAAAGGTAACTTGCAATAAGAAAATGTCCCCCATGGACAAATGAAGGCCGTTTTTGGTTGATTTGCAGGTAGAATGTTAATTTGATTATAACCAGAAAAGCCATCCATAAAGGAGAAAATTTCACTACTGGCACAATCATCGATAATTTGATTGATATAGGGTATGGGATAATTGTCCTTGGGACAAGCACGATTAATATCCCTATAGTCGATGCATATTCTTATTGTCCCTTGTTTTTTATTAACTGGAACAATATTCAATACCCAATCCATTAAAGGAATTGGATAAATGAAACCTGCTTTAAGTAATTTCTCAACTTCAGTTTTGATGCCAGCAGCTTTTCGTGGGTGTATGTGACGCAACCGTTGCTGGATGGGTTTAGCATCCGGGTAGGTTTTGATCTCATGAACAACGATTGAAGAATCAATTCCTGGCATTTCCTCATAGGACCAGGCAAACACGTCGGGGAATTCTTGAAATAGGGCTTTATATGTGTTGACTTCAGTGTCTGTACAGGAAGCACCTATGTGAATGTTTTCAACAATCCCAGGTTTGACTGAAATGTTGATAGGAACCGTGCGAGAAATATTGGCTAAATTTTGTTCAGAATTAGGATGTTTCAGTGGATTATGCGGTTCTTGGACATATTCAACGGTGAAAATGGATGAAAAATCATTTTCAAAATGATCAATCTCAGGTAAAAAAGAAGACCTATGATGAAGATCTTCCCATGGTAATGCATCAACAGATAACAATTCCCGAATTTGTTCATCAGTGTGAACGGTTTCTGAAAAAGTTGTTGACTTCGTGGTTGAAGTTGAAAGTGATTTCCCATTGATCTCATTCACTAGATTAGGGTTGGTTGAATTTGAGTTGGAAAACGATTGTACTACCTGATAAGCAACTTCAAAGGGACTCAAAGGCATATCATCGCCATGAGAGTCCACCTCGAATTCGAATGGAACGACCCAAGGATTGTCAAGAACAATGGATTCTAACGAAATCATATGAATGGTTGTGAAAGGAGACTGTACGTTGGGAGGAGGAAAGGAAAAATTTCCGAGCAAACCCGAATCTTTAACTAATCCTACTCCAACATCCTTATAAGGGATAGTGGTTTTTCCAACATGTTGAATACTCTCAGCAGAGGATGGGTCGGGCGAGAAATAAGTTAACTGTTCTATTGTTACAATCTTTCCGTTATGTTGGAACTTAATAAGCTGAAAGACTGAGGAAACAACAACATTCATGGTGTAAGACCAGCTACGACCCAAAAGAAGGTCGTAATCTAGAGGGGCATCAACCACCTCCACATCTAGATTAATGGTTTTTCCTTCAATCCCTATAGGCAAGTCCTATATAATGCCATAAGGATGAAACCCTCAGCCATCAAAGGCCTTTAGAATTGTCGGGGATTGAATAAGCGTAGGAGAACCAAGGGTTTTCCAACACTGTATCGACATAATACACATGGAAGCTCCCTCATCAATCACAGTCCTGAAACAAGGTATGTTTTTGACTAACACTAGAATCTGGAAAGCCATTTAATGAGGAAGGCGAGGTGTACTACTTTCTAAATTGAAGTTTATGAGGTTTGAGTCCTGAAGACCAATAGCTCCTATAGCTGACAATAGGATTTTACGCTGTGCTGGACATGATTCCAACACTTCCAAAGCCGACATTGTTGAAGGTGAAACCGCTAAATCTTCAACAACGTTATAGTTCTGAGCAGCTCTCGCATGAGGATTGAAAGATGACTTTCGAAGTATACCCTTAACGGACGGTTTGATTACTAAGTCGGGATTGGGTTTCTCGATCTGTAATGGATCGGAACCAGACGGAGCTAAGGTTGATGGATTGGAATTGGAAGATTCGGCTTCCTTTCCACCAAAAGGACTTTTACTCTCGTAATCTTGCGATCGTGTCGCAATCCTTACATGTGACATCATCATTATGGGTTCTTCCGAGGCATTAGATGAAGAGCCTATCATTTTACTGTCTTGATTTGGAAAAGGATCCTTCAAAACAGCAAGTGTTTGCGAACCTTTGACGATTTTCGCAACCTTGGCACGATGCGGGAAATCCCTTGTAAAGTGCTCCTCATCGCAGATGAGACAAGGCTAACGAGGTTTTCATTTCTCATCAGTAGATTCAGCTTTCTCGGATTTCTCCTTTGAGTTCTGCTTGTTCTTCTGCTTACCTTTCTTTTTTCCATTAGATTTTGATTTGGTCATGGATGATTGCACGGCATGAACATCGGCAGAAATTTCAGGTGAGGACTCTCCCTTAGGGGAATCTGGTAAAGTTATTATGGGAGAAGAATTCTTGGAGGATTTCTTCTTACTTTTGGTATTAACAGTACCAATCATACCATCAGTGGCATGAGACCCTGAGGGAGGTGCAACTATTTGATTTTGTTTCAGAAGGTCGGGGATTTTCTCATGCAACGTACCTGACTGAGTATAAACTAAGTCAAGGTACTGAGCTTGAGCAATTACTTGCTCTTCTGTAACTACCCCTACCTTAGCGACATCTTCAGTTATCTTGGGGAATAATGATTTCACAAACCATTCTGCCAAAATTTGGTCCGGGATAAAAACTTTCACTAAACGACATCGAGGTCACCATTCATGAATATGATCTAAAATATAAGTGAACATCGACTGCTTTAATGAAGTTAATAATTCCGTGCCATTGTCATATCGGACTGGCAGCTAAAAGGGAGTAAGGAAGGAAGTGGCTAACTAACTAAAATTATAGAAGGAGCCTCGTGGCAACTCAATATACCACTTGGCTACAATGGCAATCAAAGTGCGTTGAAAAAGATGAAGACGAATGGAATCATCTATAATAGAATTTGATGGACGCCAGAGATGGTAAGTCATCACATGATTAGACAGATCTTCTCTTGGCTTCCCCTCAAACTTAGGTATATCACTAGGCAACTTATTCAGCATTGGCAGCCAAAACGGAAGATAATTGATTGGATCGTTCATAAGGTGCGACAAGTCAGGCAAATCCAAAGTTGCTATGAATGGTAACTGAAGGTTCAGATCCTGAAAACTTGGGGTCTAAGACCAGCCCCAGGAGGAGGATATCTAGGATAGCTTGGTATCGGATTCGCATTTGGGATATTATATACTCCTAGAAAAAGAGCAT
The DNA here is from genome assembly GCA_000404065.3 of Pinus taeda. Classification (NCBI taxonomy): domain Eukaryota; kingdom Viridiplantae; phylum Streptophyta; class Pinopsida; order Pinales; family Pinaceae; genus Pinus; species Pinus taeda. The sequence goes on from APFE030682462.1 coordinate 4,147, forward strand.
TAACCAAACCATACTGGGGTTGTTAAGGTTGTTGATATGTATACCTAGGGTACGATTGATACTGATAAGCCAGGTTTTGCATAGCGGACCCGTATTGGTACTGCCCCTGGTACTGTTGATAAGTAAATTGTGGTTGACTTGTAACAACCGTACTAGGCCCAGGTTGACCTGCAAGCATAGAAACCGGAGTCTGGATTGTAGGTCCAGACTGGGGCAAAGAGGCCTGAGGAGTTGATATAGGAGCAGTAGAAACTGGAGCCGTTGATACTCCAAAAATCGGTGGAGTGGATTGAACAGAAGCCGCAGCAGTTGCAGCAGACGTTTGGGACGGATTTCGTGGCGAACTAGGCCCAGGATGGTAAACTGCCCCAGGTGTAGCAGTTTGAGAAGTAGACTGGATAGGTAGCTGGGGTGAACCAGAAACAAAAGACTGTCCAGATTGAGATGACAACTGCACACTGGGTTGCAGAGTCTGTGGATCCCACACAACATTCATTCTGGGGTATGGACCCATAACAGGTTGAACATATTGAGGGCCAAAACCAGGTTGAGTGTAAGATTGATAATTATATGGTACATTTCGGGTCCTTGAACAAATGATTGACCTGAAGGTGGTTGAAAACCTTGAGGTTGATATTGTCCCTGAGGTTGCTACTGACCTTGGGGTTGGTACTGACCTTGCGGTTGGTACTGACCTTGGGGTTGGTACTGACCTTGAGGATAGTATTGACCTTGAGGTGTATATTGATACTGGGATTGGCCTTGAGGTACATATTGATACTGGGTTTGACCTTGAGGAACATACTGTCCCATAGGAACATATTGTCCTTGAGGTTGCCCCCCAAGCGGTAATGGACTGCCTTGAGCTTACGCCCCAGGCCGTATTGGACTACCTTGAGGTTGCGCCCCAGCCGGTATTGGACTACCTTGAGGTTGCGGATTAGTAGTACCAGACATCATAAGAATCTCTTCAACACTTAACGGTTTAGTTCCATTATAACCAGGAGATACGGCATAATCGATGGGTCAAGGAGAAGCTCCTGAAAACGTACCAGATACAGAATGATACCCAGGAGGAACAGAAGGACTGCCATGTAGAAAGGTTTCAGGAATCTGAGTAAACAAGGATGACTATCTCGACATATTCAAGGGAGGATAATAACCTCTGGGTGTTGGATGAAAAGGAAATCGAGGTGGTGAAGATGCGAGACCTGGATTTTCTAAGAAATTGGTCAACGAAATATACCAAGCGTCACCTCTAATGGGACTGAAGAAAATAGATTCACTCTCCCTAAGTTCAATAGTCGGTTGATTTTCAGGGATGCTTATACCTTTGTCCGGACTTGAGCTTACAATTTCTTCAATGGAAATGAGTCAAGAAGGAAGATTCTCGGTGATAATATTTTCTACTCGGGGTGAACTAGGACCACTAGAAACAGGAGAAGCAAATCTTGAAGATGGAGTAGCAGCAATTTCAGTTTCAGGCTCAGAGATTTCACGTTCTTCGGCTACCGAGCTAGTAGGAGTGATACTACCAGTAACCTCAGAAAATGAAATCGGTTCAGAAATATGTTCTGTTGCTTGCACTATATAATCAGGATGTACAATCAACGAAGACTCTCCAGCCTCCGGTGACCCAACCCTACTTTCACTAGGTGCGACAAGGGTTCGCATCCCTTCCAGCTGACTTGGTGTAAATTCGGCAGGGTGCCCCCGAAGTCGATGGGATTGTCTCGGTAATTCAGCCACGATTAATCTAATTACTTCACACGGAAACAAAGAAAAATCTCAATAAAATCACCTAAAGTCTCTAAAGAACCAAACAATTTGAAGCACATGCCTAACAAATCTAGGAGATCAAACCACACACAAACAATATCTTTCCGGATTGACAACACTAGTTGGTGATGAAATCCAATGTCGTAGAGTCCAATATAAAAATGGCGGTTGGAACAGTTACCCCGACAACCTGCTTAATGAAACAAACTGGCACAAGTTTCTCCACTATAACTGTCTTGAGTGAAGATAACCCCCCAGAAAGTCCAAGTGAGTTTAGTCGACGTCTGCTCCAGGTACAATGGGATCTTCCCTCCACCGTCACCTAGGAAAGAATCCTAAAGATTATGGTCACTAAGGTCACCAACGGAAACAAATATACCTGGTGGAACAGTCTACGATCCGATACGCATTCTGGGGCAGGGTAACAAGCTCAATCCCCTTAAAGGCTCCTTGACATAATCCAAGGTTTACCAACAAGTGACCCCAGGCTCCTCAACAATGGCTAATCTGAGGTTTACCGTTTATAAGACGTGAATATCTTCTATTGTTCCCAATGAGGAAGGATTGATTCCCTCACTGGTTCGGATATGATCTCGTGCTTCTCCTTTAAGTGGAGCTTTCCCAGAGCATAGATGTAACAATTGGATTTTCTTCCTACCGCAAGATTGACTACTTGTTTGTTTAAACTACCTTGGAGAGTTAATTACTCCCTACTCCAAGATACTAGCCTAAGCTATGTTGGTGAAAAGAGTCCTAGAAAATAAAATGATTGCTAGATTGATTTTAATTAAGCGTTAATTTTATTGTTTGTTATTTAAATCAATGGGTGCGGAGATGAAACTTTGTGGTATGAAGACTTGACTCCAAAACACTAAAAATGCACCTAAGATGATAACAATTCTTTTTCCTTTTCAATGAATATCTAGCTAAGGAAGAGTCGAAAATGCAATGCTTGGCAAATCAAATATTTCTCTTAACATACAATTTGAAAGGAAACTTTTTGTCTTTTCCAAAGAACTTTTCAAAACGAGACTACTAATGAAAGAAAAAAGAAAATCCCTTTGCTTTTCAACAATCAACAACTACAAGAATAAGCAATTCCCTTAAGAGAGCTTTTAAGATTTCTAGAAAGACTCTAAAAGACTATTGGAAATGAATTTTCAACAAGCTTGTATAATTTCTACAAAAAACTCAAAACTATGATCTAATCTTGAGATCTAAACGAAAAATGGATTTAAAAGACACTTGAAATGTTTTTGAGGATGTTCAACTTAGTGTTTCAGCTTAACTAAGGATCAATTTTTTCAACTAAAAAAACTAATAAAAAACATCCAATTATATTTTAATAGAAAAAATGAAATTCAAAACTTTTAATCAAGTTCAATCAAAGTTCTGCCAAAGAGACAAATGGGATCTAAGTCTCTCGATGCATAGATTCTATAAGCCAGTCAAACTCAGCAAGAAAACCAGAGAGACCAGGGTGATCTAAGGCTCTACGGCTTCGAATCTCTGAGCTACTACAAAGACCAAGCAAAAACCAATCCAATCAAATAAAAATTCTTCGAAAATCACTCCAAACACAAATGCCAATGAAAACTAACTCAAAAGGAACTTTTGTCAAGACAAATGCAGGTTTAGGCATATACTAACAGCTATGGATAAGAAATAAACCTAACTGGGTAGATGGATTTTAGGTTTTTCAAATTTTTGACAAGGGTTCGCAGGCATCCAGTAAATCCAAGTGGGGTGCCACTCTGTGTTACACTGTAACAGTGCAGATAGGTCCGCACTGTAACAAACTCAGAGGATGCGGTCCTCTTCCAAAATTTCAAAAAATAAAAAATCAACCAGGATCTAACCAGTACCCAAACTCACACCAATCAAGGCAAAATCAGAAACAAAAACTTAAGTTTCTCAAGTTAAAGCAAAGACAATACAAAATCCAAAGCAAACCATTCCCCAGTGGAGTCGCCAATTTGTTGGCCGGATAAATCGTTCTTGCGGACAAGACCGATCTCCCTAGTATCTAATGATATCTAGAACCAAAGAAAACAAGAAAACCTATTTCTCTCTAAACATGTTTCAATTCATTAATGAATACTATGAAGTGTAAAATACCCTACCTCGGTCCAACACTTGTTTGAGGCAGTTTTATCCCAACAGCTTCAAGTAGTTCCCGTTCAATAACCTGCATACACAAACAAGCACACGTAAAAGCATACCTTCGTATAACAAAACATGTTCATTATGAAGATCAAGGAGCTCATAAAACAAATCATTAGAGACAGTTCATTGCGAAAAATAAACTTGATTGTATTAACTTTATGAATAAAATAACTTTACAACCTTCGCCTTGATGTTGCACAAGTCCTTTCCAGGGTCCAGCAGGGGTCTCCTCTACTTTGACAAGCCTCACTCACTTCCCAAATGACATGAAAGGTATGTGATCTCTCCTCTCACAAGCTCAAAAAGGAAGCCTAGTTTTCAGCAACATTTACCCTCAAGAATCTTCAGATTTCAACCTCTTCTACAACCAGCCTAATGCATGAATTTAGAGTGCAAATGGAGGAAGTTGCAGGTCCACCATTGAAGGGATAAGTTCCTCCTTCAATGGGATAAGCACATCATATCATGGAGTTAGCTCCCTTAGTTATGGAATGGATGAACCAAGGTGCAGCGGACTTGCCAGCGTAATATTCCTCCTAGAAGTGTCTAGAAGTGACCCAAGATAAGTTTTTAAGAATGAACTCATGCCTTTTTAACTTTTACAGGGGTTCGCACCTATCACTCAATATACAGAGTGGTCAGGTTCGCAAGAAACATGACCATTAGGTGTGGCACCGTAGGTTATGCTAGGAGAAAGTGCGAAACCAGGATTTGAGACATTTTTAAGGTCTTTCCCCCATTTTCAAGGCTTGACATGAAGAGCTGAGATTTAAGACTTGGAAAACAGGTATGTATGAGTATTGATGGACTCACACAAACTGTACAAAGTCATGGTGACAATTTTTTGTGTAACACATCCCCATCATGAACCACTTAATTCATCGAATTACCTGACTCCGTGTAGTGTCCTATCTAGGGGGCTAGATCGGTCTAAATTAATTGTCAACCCAGGGTGCATTTACTTAGAGGCGTGTGCCTAAAGTATATAAGCATAAAGGATCTACTCTAAATCTACGACTCCTAAGTTACAGTGCTGAGATTAAGTCTATTGTTAAACTAACTAAGCATTAAATCATGCGCTATTGACAACTAAATGCAATTCCTATCATGCTGTATATGGCTATCTTGAAAGGTTCGGTCCCCTTACAGAGACATCAACATGCAACCCTTGTTCAATATCATTCAGCAATCAAGAATACTTAAAGAAGGCATGTAAAAGCAAATTCATAACCATTATCCATATCAGTGTTTCATACACAACTCTGAGGTTAAATCCTTTACGGGATACATTTCATAATCCAAGAGAGGGTTATTCAACACATGTACAGACATCGAACGCATTCATCACTGCAATCAAATCTCCAAACATATATATAATTCGCATGCGTTTTATCCAATTGAATTGACTGTAAATTAAATCAAGACTACACTATGAATGTAATTCAAATATAAACAGAGTATAAGCATAAGCAAAATGTAAACACAAACGAAGTGTATGATCGGTCTACCACATACGCAGGGCCCGTCCGCGTCTTTGGCACACCGATGATTACACCACGATCACGATGTTAAACAAGTATGCAATGTATTAGATCGAAAACCAGAGGTTCTGTTCCAAACGTAACTGTGATAGTAAACGATAGTATATGTCTGTATGTATGTGTGTAACCGATCCCAGGTCTCGGCCTTGTCTTTTAATTACATAATTGCATCCCTTGAAAAATGGATGCTTATCCATAGCAGCTGTTGCTGCGTTTGGTAAATCAAAACACGGATATATTCCTAATTGTCTTATGCATAAAATCAAAAAATCAAAATAGGAACAACTTAAAAGCGAATGGATAAAAACTGAATGCTGTTGCTGCCTTTTGTGCCGACATGCTAGGGTTGACTGAGCGTTGACCGTGCTGATTGGAGGAATGTTTCTAATGCGGAGTAGGTGTTTGTCCATGTTTGGACATTCCTCTTTTCGTCCATGCCTTCCGCTCTTACCTAGCTGCCATGCCACATGTCACATAATAAACCATTTACAGGTTGTTAAGACTTCCTGTAGTGATTTAGGCCTAAAATCCTAATTTGTCAACACAAACCCCTAAATCAATTAATATGCATGTCAACAACTATAAACTATTAAATTAATTAAATTCTAAGGCATTTGAGGAATGGATGATGAGAAAAAGGTAGGAAATGGTCATGTTTTGGAATGGGAAAAAGGACTTAGAATGGTACCAACATCTCTCCCCGACTTAATGACTTGGCATGCCCTCATGCCAACCCTGATGTGCTGCCTTTGAACTCAGTTCCTGTCTGTACCTCTGCTGCCTTGAGTAGTGTGTCAACGTTCTTCTTCTTTACCCGGACATCTTCTTGGTCGTGGAGCTCCTGTTTTAGCCTTCGATACTTTTCCTTTAGGGTTTTCTTCTGGCTGTACCACTTGGTGGCCCACTTGCAGATGTCGGTCTGCTCTGCCTCCAGCTCACTAACCCGCTCTTTCAACTTATCATGTTTCATTTGAATTTCCTTTGTCTGGGTACGGAGCATTTGATTTTCCTTTTTAATGACCCTTTCTAACATGTTGGCTTCCATGAGCTCCTCTTTGAGTTTTTCAATTTGCCGCTCTAATTTCCTCTGTTTCTTACCAGGAGGAGGTGGAGACCCTTTCTCACATGTTGGCTTATTATGGCTCTCGACTTCTGCATCAAATCCCGGGGGTGAGTGGCTCTCGACATGCACATCGGCTTCTGGTGCTGGTGGTGAATAACCACTGCTTTGAATGTCCATTTGTTCAGGCACATTAGACTCTTCTTGCAGCTGAACTTTTGCTGCCCTCCTCGACCTTCTTGAGTAGGTGGTGAACACCTTGTCTTTTTCTGCTCTTTTCGCTTCCTGTTTCCTCATCTGTCGGGTTCTTACAGTGCTCACAGGTACCTTATTGGCTCGGGAGGAGGCCGGAATATCCTCATCAATATCTCTCACAAACCCTGGGTCCTCTGGCGATTTTTCTCTTTCTTCCTCGTCTCTAATCTGATTGGTCGTGAGGAATTCTTTCCATGTCTTTCCTCGTCTCCGCATTTCGTCTTCGATGAGGATTTTAATTAACCCAAAGTGGTATAAACTCTTATCCTCATTCCCTTTTTGTTTCTGAACAGTTTTAGACATTTTAGTTAAGCTTTGTAGCAAAAAGTATGGCAAGCTAATAGTGCATTGTTTCTTGATGTGCAACAGCAGTTTTATGTGATACAAGTAAACGATACTATAGCGGCCTTCACAGGTCACGAACGTTTGAAGGATATAAACCATCTCGTCCCAAGGATGAACGAGCCAACTGCGTGGAACTCCCTTCTTCCAATTTACTGCTGAAACCCGTGACCTGGACATAAATTGGGTCCATGATTTTTCCTTAAACTGCTTAGTTTTAAAGTATTTTTCACCCTCTGGACTAACCCCTGTTGCTTGAGCAATGGTGTCCTCTGAGACTCTAAATGAGAAGGTGCCTACCAAGGCCTTCTCCCCATTCAAGGTGAATGCAAACTGTTTGGCAACTTCCTCGTTGCTTCCTCTGAATTTTTCTAGGAATGGTAACCACTGTATGTCCCTGAGGATTGAGATACAGTCCTCGTGGTATTGAGAACTGTCAAATGTCTTTGGTTCGACCCGACTAGTCATTTTGGCGGAGGGTCGGGCTTCCTATCTTATGAATTTTAACAATGAGGTTGAATTGTTACCTGAGAAAATTGCTCACCTACTGCTCGCTGTGCTGTTGGGTCGATTTGATATGGAGCTCGACGGGGTTCGAACTCTGTCCTCGGTCTTTATGCTTGTGGAAGCTCATGTACCAGCGCCTGTGGTTGAAGTTTGACACCACCGTATACAATCCTGATACCACTGTGTATAATCCCGATACCACTGTGTACATAAACGACCACTGTTTTTTTTTAAATGAGCTCGATGTATTAAATTTGAAACAGAGGAATGATGACCAGATGCACTTGTATGAACGTTGTGATAGGAGCGCCGAGAGGTGTGTGTACGTCGGGTGGTGAATCATCACTCGGCCATGCACTCAAATGAATAGGCCCGCTGTCCTTTGCATCGGAAAATGAATGACCCTTTTTTTTATTAATATATTTTCTTTATTTGATTTTTTTTTTTTTTTTTTTTATTAATAGAATTCCTCAAAAATAATAACTTTGATTTTTCGAAAGGGATATTCCATTAATAAAATTTTTCCAACAATATAGCATATGTTATGTTGGTATTCTTCTAAGGGATGAATTTTAGAAATGAATATGGTGGTATTTGAAATGAATATGTAATGTTTAGGAGGGTATTTAAGTGCGGAATGTAATGGTTGTGGATATGGAATGCGTAGGGAGTATTAGAGTGAGGAGTGTATGAATTTGAGAGTAGGGAGTAGACTGGGGCAAGAGAGAATTTTAGGGAAATAAGAGAATGGAAATATGCCTTG